>VYZT01012464.1:99002-127899 GCA_013400735.1 Pomatostomus ruficeps
CGCACGCGCCGCCGCGGGGCACCCTGGGACCTGTAGTTCGGGCGCGGGGGGCGCGTGCGCGCGGCGCGGGTCACGTGGGCGGCGGGGGAGGGCGGGAAAGCGCTGAGGGAGCGCGGAGCCGCAGGGTGGGCACAGATAAAGAACTTTTATTTTAACGGCGTTTACAGCTTGTTCTAAAGTGCTTCATCCATCAGACACCGACCGAGGGGTGCTGTGGGGCTTTCCCAGCGAGGGAGATGATGTGGAGGTGCTGGAGCGAGCCTAAGGAGGCCATCCCTGCCCATGGCAGGGGGATGGATGGAATAAAATCATTGAATCATAGAATGTTAAGGGTTGGGAGGGAACTTAAAAATCTCGTTTCATCCCCTGCCGTGGGCTGGCCCACCTTCCACTACACCAGGTTGCTCCAAACCCCGTCCAGCCTGGGAGAAACAGGAATATAATTTGGGTAAAGGCTTTCACGGTTTTCTGCTGTTAAGAAAACCCGTGACTACAGTAATAAAAAAGGCAATATTGGCTATTCCTCCAACTTTAAACCAGCTGAGTTTTCCATTCCAGCAGTGGTCAGCAGATTCCTCTTGATCAAATTCCCCAAATCCCACCTTTTTCTTTTTTCTGTCTTTACAGGAAAACAATCCTATAAAGCAATTTTCAGCATCTTTATCCCTCCCCACTGATAGAAACAGCAGTGGAATCTGGTGAGGAATCTGACGAGGAATCTCATCTTCCCTGTTCCCAACTGAAATTTTGTGCTGAAGAATCACAAAACCTTTTAAAAAGCATCATTTTTAAAATACAAGAATTATTTTGCTTGCTGTCGTGTTGTTTTGGGATTTTTTTTTCCCAAGAACATCTGCGTCAGCCAATTGTGCAGTACATCAGTTTAGTTTCTATGGGATCAATCACCATCTTGAGTCTTATTGCCCAAAAATCCAAACTTTGATCTGCTCAGATGGAAGAAGACATAAAAAGCTTATATTATTTCTAAAATCTGGGACGCTAATTCCCTCTTAGTCCAAGTAACGTAAACATTTCAGCGTCTTTAATTACAGCAGAGCTACAAATGTGAGTGAGGCTCTTGATCCACCTCACTCTGCTCTGTTGCCCTTCCAGATCATCCCATGGTCTTCACTGGGTCCTGTCATCAGTTCATGCTCAAATCCATCCTTTAGAAGTGTTTACATTCCAAAACACGACAAAAACGTGTCCCTCCTTAGGATAAAACTCGCATTCCGAGGTTTGCCTTCCATCCTGTTGTGAATTAACTGAAGGCTGCTGGTACTTTTGTATTCTTCACTTTTACTTTTATATTCTTTACTTTAAAACTCCAGTTTTAAATTCAGCGGATGTGCAAGTAGTGCCTGAGCTGCCAGCACCGTGTAACGGCTTTTGATGTGTTTATTTTGATGGAAGCCTCCCTGGGACGGGCGTTCCAAGTATTTCGGGAGGGCTTCGCAGATCTGCAACGCCAAGTCTGTGAAATGCATCTAAATATTCCATGCTGGGGGTGGATTTCTTGGTCCTTTAGGTTTTGAAAATCGATTTGCAAAGCCTAGGAAGAAATGATATATATATATATATGTATTTTAATGCAACAAATTCTGTGTGTTACGGATGCTGATTATGCAATCCCTTAAAATAACACAGGATCTGAAAATACTTGTAATTTCAGATCTTTCCCAAGATTTGAGATATGGTAGAAAAGCAACATCCTGTAGTTGCGAATTAAGTTGTAAATGTGTAAAAACCAATGAGGGTTATTTGCAGTGTTTGTAGTTTGNAAAGTTGTAAATGTGTAAAAACTAAATGTGTAAAACCCAATGAGCGTTATTTGCAGTGTTTGTAGTTTGTAAGTGGCATTTAGACTTCTAAAGAACCGGGTTCTTCTACCAAAACACGAAGAGGAGAACATACCAAAGTTAAGGAAAGACCTCGGAGAGTTTGTCGGGGCAGGTGCTGATGATTTTGTCAGTGAAGAGGGATTGCAGATGCCTAGAAATAAAAAAATGAGCCTGGAGCAGTTGGTCACTGGTAATTCCAGAGCTGAACTTATGGAATCATGGAATTCTTTAGGTTGGAAAAGGCCTCTAAGATCATCAAGTCCAACCATCAAACCAGCCCCCAAACCCCATCCAGCCTGGCCTTGGGCACTGCCAGGGATCCAGGGGCAGCCACAGCCTCTCTGGGCACCCTGTGCCAGGGCCTGCCCACCCTCCCAGGAAATTCCTTAATTTGTGCAATCCCACATTTACAGGGCGTGGATTTACTACTGCAGCAAGATCTGCTGAGAAAACATTTGCTCAGCAGTGCTTTTAACACTTTTTAGCAGTCCTGTTGTCAAGATAAGAATTTTAATTTTAGATCAAAGGGATTTTAGTGGGAAACTCCTTATTTACGCTCCAAATAGACTGGTCAGAATCCAGGCTGGGGCTCACATTCTCCCATCTCCCATTTGCAGGGTCCCGCAACACAGTTTTGAAGGACCTGAAGAATTTGATAATTTGTCCCCAAGGTCCCCAAAGGGCAGGACAGCATCCTTAGGACATTTCTACGACAGCTACAGCTCTCCAGGTGAGAAGGTGGCACAGCTCTGTGTGTCCTGGCCCAAAACGCAGGGAATTTCACACTGGAAAAGTTCAGGTTCTTTCATCCAAAAGTTCAGGTATTTCCATCCCACACATTTAAACACTTGCTTAAATCCCTTGGGAAGATATTAGCCTGAAAGACTTACTTTTTTTCACATTTTTCAATATTTTCAAGCTCTGTGAAAAGAAAATAAAAATAGAAAAAGGCTAGTTGGGAAAAAAAAATATAGGAAGCAGTGGACCAGCTACTGTGATAAAGGGGAATTTGCTGATAAATGCATATGTATAAATACACTGATAAATGTACATGTATAAATAGATCAGCTGCTGTGATTAAGGGAATTCACTGGTAAATGTACGAGTATCACGTCTCATAAAAGCAAACTTTGTGTCATTCTCTTTGGCTTTCTCCTCGTCATCCCAAATGCCTCCAGTCTGTATTTTTCTTGCTGTTTTCCTCAAATGCTTCTCTGTTCCACTGTAACACCCTCAAGCTCACGAGGATAATTAACAGGAGGCTCAACAAGAGGAGGCTGCTGATGGTTCTGTCCTTGTAGGACAGACTCAGACCCCACTGGAGCAGCTTTTTCCCAGACAAGTGGCTCTCCAGGTGCGTGGAGTGCTGAGGCACAACCACCGGCACGGCAGGGCTGGGTTCCCCTGTTCCCAGTGCAGACAGGGCGGGTGTTTGCGCTTCTACACCAGAATATTTTTGTTACTCTTGTTTTCTTGCCCTAAACACGAGCGGTCTCGAAGCAGGCCCTGTTCCCCTGGGCAGCAGTGGGACAGCAGCAGCAGCTGTGCCAGAGCTCTTCCCTCTCCCTCTCCACTTTCCACACCTTTTGTTTCTTTTACCTTGCTCCTCCTGAAGCATTTCATGAGTTCTTTGGATGATGTTTCAGAGCCCTTGTTCTCCAAACCCGCAGGGCTCGAGGAATTTCTTGCAGCAGGCTGCAGACCTGAGGACATACACCATACATACATTTTCAGTGGTCATTCACAAATCCTCCTGCTTTTTTCCAAGCGCTTTATGGTTGCTTTTCATCTCCCCTAATACAGCACTTCTAAAAATTTTCTGCAGGTTCCCTAGCTGTGTTTATTTTCGTTGTATTTGCTGAACTCTCCTGCAGGGAAGTGCTGAAGCACTGCCTGGTAATGCTTTGAGTAAGTGGGCCACGCTCTCAGAAACCTCCAGGTTTAGGTGTGAGTGTAAAACCTCAGTTACATCCTGAGCAAAGAGCTCGGCACTTACTTGCTGCCTCAGCGAGAACAAACGACTCCGGGGTTCTTTCAGGAAGCGGAGGAGGAGAATTAGAGCGGTTCTGGGGTGTCTCTGAGAAAGCAAACATCAAAGAGTTGGTTACCTAGCTTTAAAATAATATATATATATATGTCATAACCAAGCAGCTTATCTCAGGTGTCTCAAAGGAAACACACAACATGCAGACAAAAGAGGAGGCTGCAAGGAACATCCTCATGTATAGGATGATTGGGAAATCGAAAACTACCAGTTCATTTCTTGCAGAACTCTTCTGGTTAGAACTATTTAGTTGCAGAACTATTTAGCAATGATTTCCGTTGCACTGAGCACAGATCCTAAACACATTTACTAAATAAAGCAGTTTCAGGAAAAAAAAGCAGATTTTAATTACAAAGATTATCCAGGTCTTAAAATGTATACCTGTTCGTGGGCTCCAAAGCTTCACACTCTGGAAACAAAAAACAAGGCAGGTATTTAAAATTCCCACGTCCAAATGTTGTTTTCTTGCACACAGGGAAGGCAGAGAAGACGAGGAAAGGATGTGATGTGCAAACACCCTCCCACACACCTCCCTGCTCGTGTAAAGGAAGACAGACTTGTGCCTTACTCTTCCACTTCACAGAGCTGTCACTTGGCTATGGGATGATCAAGAGATGCCTAAATTTTGTTCAGCTCCTGCTGGTTCCCCAGGGCTGTGTGAAGCTCAGCAGGATGAATGCCCTGTCTTCATTACCCTTCTCTAAATGAGGGGCAAGATGTTTATTACCCTGTGCTGGTCTTAGAATCCCAAAAAATAATGTTTGGAGTAAAATAGATGTTGGTAAGAAGGGGTTGGACTGAAGCCATGTCTTCTTTCCAATCCTGAGCCTGGAAATCCCCGGAAGTGTTCAAAGCCAGGTTGGACAGGGCTTGGAGCAACGTGGGATAGTGGAAGGTGTCCCTGGCGTGGCAGGGGGGTGGGATGGGATTATTTTAAGAGTCCCTTCCAACCCAAACCATTCCATGATCCTGTGATTCTATGAAATAATTTACGGCAAGTACAAAGTGCCAAAACTAAAGTCTTTCTCACAGAAGAAAATGCGGTAAGAAAATCGGCATAGGAGTAGTGATGGAAAAGAGGTAAAAAGCCACTCACTTACCTTACATGGCCTCAGTCTCACAGGGTCAGGAAACCCCTCGGAGTGAGACTCACCACTCCACTCCCGGGAGGTTCCGATGTTTGGATTTCTGTCTGGAAGCTGGAAATCCAAAGTGGCCTGAGGAAATTGTCCTAGGAGCAATTGAGCACCAGAGAGATCATTTCTCATGCCGGGCAGCCGGAGCACAGGCTCTGCCAGATGCTACGGAGCTGCGCCCATGGTGGATGAGCCCTCAGTGCTTCTCAGCCCCCCATTTAATGCTGTTAATCACTCACCCGCCTCACTGGCCACGATGAAGGACTCGGGGGTGCGCTGGGGCAGGGGTGGAGGAGCATCGTCATCGTCTGGCTGAGGCAGGGGGGCTGAGTGGAGAGACACGGACAGGTTACCGGTGCAGCAGGACATGAGGGGGACCACAGGCCTGTGTCAGGGAGGGGGCTGCTGCTGCCCTGCCACACACCAGAGACTGAGGTTAAACACCTCCAAACTGTGGGTAAAAATCCTGATAGCTCTCACTGCACAAGGAAAATGAGCATGACGCAGCAGAGAGCCAGGCACAGCTGGTGGTTCTGCTGCTGCTTGGCTTGGGCTGCAACTCCCAGAACTTTCCGAGGGCACTGGGATAACGAGCGTGTCTCTATGGCACTGAATGCTGGGGGGTCTGGGCAGGACAAAGTCGAGCAAGTGCCAAAGCTGTGGACAACAGGAAATGTCTGACTGGAGCAGGACTAATCAGCTCAAGGATAAATTCCACCTTCCTCATATGACAGGTGATGGATTTCAGGCTACAGATCTGGGCAAAACACTTGTGTTGAATCATGGAATCATGGAATGGGTTGGGTTGGAAGGAACCTTGTAAACGATTTACATCCAACACCCCCACCATGGGCAGGGGTGTTGCCAATAGATCAGGTTGCTCAGGGCCCCTGAAGTCCTGGATCCCTCAAACTCAGTGAGATTTCGGTGTCCCCCGCATGACACTCTGCAGCAAAGAGTGGGGTTTGACCTGAAAACCAGATCCTCAGAGAAAACCATTTCTGGGAGCTTTCTGAATGCTTTTTGCAGCGCCTTGGTGTAAGAATTGGTCAGCACCAGTCCCTGCCTCCCTGTGAACTATTCTGAGGTGACACAGTGGTTCAGAGCAGCTGTGTAATGCAAACACCAAAATTACACTGTTCTAAAAATGTTTGTGGGAAAAAATTAAGGCAGGATGAAAAGAGTGTGAGGATGAAACCAGTTGCTCCCTCAGCTGCCATGAGAGCCCAGTCCTGAGGAGCAGCTACAGCCCTGCCTGGACACCAGGTGACCACACTGACCACTCTCTCAGCACACCCCAGTCCTGAGTGACCTGGCCCCATGTGTCCCCTTGTCCCAGGAGCACTCACCCGAGGGGAATATCCTCTCCTCGTTCGGGGGAGCGTGGTGGGACGATGGGGAGCTGGCTGTGCTGGGCTGTAGCGGGGCACTGGCAGAGCAAGCAGGGAGGAGCTCATCCTGCCCCTCCAGGAAGGGAAACCCGGGGGACACGGGGTCGTCTGGAGAGAGTGATGAGAAGTAGGGGTCTTCTGCTGAGCACAGGTGAGGGTGAGGGCATTGCCCCTGGGTCCTGTGGCCTGGGGGGCCGTCTGCTGCTCGTCTGGAGGGGTTCAGGTCCACGGGGGAAAATCCATCCTGGAAGCTTGGGTGACCAGCTTTTGGCCACTGTGGACCCCAGACAGGCTTGGCATCCCCTGCATCCCATTCCCTGTCTTCTCCATGCTGCCCCAGCCCCAGAGGGGTGGACACAGTCCATGCCAGAGGTGCTCTGGCACCAGGCCCCCTCCCCTCTGCTCCCTTTGAGTCCAGCTCCAGCTCCCAGCTGCGGCGTTTCTGAGCAGCATCCCCAGCACCCCAGGGCTCGCCGGCAGCCGCCTTCCTGCAGCTGACAAAGTTCAAAGCACCGAAGGAGATGGCCTGTCTGATGGGGGGCACTCTGCGGGCAGAGCTGTGCTGTGCCCCCGTGGTACTCAGCGAGGGCAGGGACACTTTGCTCTGTGCCACCGGAGCGAGACGTTGGTGCCCATCCTGCTGCGGAGGGAGATGGTGGTGTGGAACCTGCTCCTCTTGCTCTGAGCTGCAGAAAAGCACAATAAAGTGGTGAATCAAAGCCATGGAGGGCTCTGACAATGTTATCCCACTAACAGAGCCCTCAGCGCTGCTCCCAGGAGCAATTCCCTCAGGAATGCAGAGCCCAGCTCAAGCAAGGAGCACAGGGAAGGACTCTGCTCCATTTCAACACCGTTAAATGGTGAACACAGAGAGCCTCTTTATGCCAACAAACTCAACCAAAAAGCAAAATTATTTACAGAAAGCAGACACTGCAATCCCAAACGTGCCCACAGAGAGATCCCACCACCCTTGGAAGCTGCTGGTATTGGGAAGCTGAACCCTCAGGATTGCTGTTCCTGCAGCAAGGGGCACCAGAGTGGAATGTGCAGATGGAAGATGGGACCAGTGTGGGGGCATTCCGCGCCAGGCAGAGGGCTGGGATGACCTTGCCCTCAGTGTCTCCATGTGCATGAGATTTTTTATACTGTTTTATACGGTTTTATACCGTTTTCAGTTCATGCATGAAACACGGCATGAAACAAAGCCGAGGGCAGAAGGAGGGGACAGATAATGGCACACAGGGAAGAGGCCGAGACACATCAGTGAGAAGTGCAGGAATTATTAGGAAATTAGGAGAAATTTCATCACTGAGGGGGTGATCAGGCCTTGGGGAAGTGGTGGAAACACCATCCGTGGAAGTGTTCAAAACACATGTAGATGTGGCACTTGGGGCCATGGCTTAGTGTTGGACCTGGCAGTGCTGGGTTAATGGTGGTGCTCGGTGGTCTTAGAAGGCTTTTCCAACCTTTATGATTCTATGAATTATGTTAGGAACAAACATGAGAGTCAAAGTGGGGCTCGAGGGAGGCAGCAGATACTGGGAGCTGATGTGTTCCAAAGCACACGTCAGAAAGTTCCTCTCTCTGAAATCGTGTGGGTGACTGGAAATACCAGCCAGGGATACTTGTGCTGAGGCCTTACCAGGTGAGCAAACTCAGGCCATAAATGTCTTCCACTGGAGTCGGGACCGGCTTGGCTCCAGGATGCCCTGCTCCTTCCTAGGGAAAGGAAACGTTGGCAAACAGGAGTGAGGAGGCAGCATGCAAAGAACACTGACATGCTGCTTCAGGAGCCGGGATTTCTGCCAAATACTTCTAATTACTGAAGCACTCGGGAAATGACCGGCACCAACTTGAAAACACCAAGGTGGAGCTGGAAACTGCAGACAGAACTTCCTGAAGAGCAGCTCCTGCCAGCACCTTTCTGAAATGAGGGTACAGCGAGCCCTACAACCATCCAGCTGTGCCACACAGCTGGCAGGCAGCCTGTGCAGGCGCTCTGCCTTCAGGAGCTCACACTGGGCACGTGCTGGGCAAGCTGGGTGCTGGTTTGTTTGTGACACCAGCTCATGGCCATCCCCGTGCTCTGCACAGTGTCCTCAGAGGACAGGGACGTTTAGGGGGGCGAGAGGTTTGGGCAAGAGCTATAAAACCACATCCTGACTTGAAACGTCCTCTGCATTTTGTGTCAGCCCAGCTCTGTGTGACCTTTGCTCACAGACTGTCCTTAATCAGTCCAAAAATGCTTTTTCCAGTTCTTGTCTCACTCAGCTCTGGCTTGGAACGTCCTGCAAATCCTAGGGCAAAACTGAGGCACAAGTGCCATCGCAGGATCCTCTTCCCAATTCCCAATAAAAATTGCTGACAAAATGACCTTCCAGGCTTTGCTGTGATGCATTTACTTTCCTGGATTTGTGGGGCTCATGTCAGCAGGCACAGAGCAGCAAGAGCAAAGAAAACCTTAAGCAGGATGCTATTCCTCTTAATATGCAACTTTATACCAAGACCACATTTTTTTTCCCTCATGTGTAACAGATTTGTGAGGCTTTGCCATGTTTTTTCATGAGATGTTTCCCCCCATGCCCTCCCAGAGACAGGCTGTGGTGCTGATTCCCTCACTAGCACACATGAGGTAACACTCAGCCTCACTGCCTTGTGATCCCAAGGTTGTGATTCACAACCCAGACCTTCCCAGTCTGGTCTGAAAATCCCTCAGTTGCTTGCAAGCACTTCATGAAGACAAGTTTCGCTGGCACATCCCATGGAAATCAGTCACTCCTGTGGAAAGTTTGTGCTTTTCAATTCACTCATGACATTAAAAAATCAGGAAAACATACAGAAAATAGAAAATGGCTTTGAGACTGAAGAAAATCTAGGTTTCATTTGTGATAAGCATTGCACACTCAGGGGAAGGGCTGGATTCTCATGGGTTAACATCAAAAAAGACTCAGTTTGGGTATCAAGGGGAGCAGGAAATACAGGAATTCATCCCAGGTCTGCAGCAGGAATTGAGGTTAGAGCTGGTGTGGCCGGGCTGCAGGAGGCAGAGTGTTTGTCCTGGGGCTTTTACCTGTGAAGCAGCAGAATCTTTCTGGGCATCGAGTGCTTGAATCTGCCTCCTGAAGAGCTCAATCACCGCGTCATACACCAGCTCATACTGCTCCTGCATTCCAGACAGACAGAACAACGTGACAGCCAGTGCCTGTGGGACCTGCAGAAAGCCACCTCTTCCCAATCAAGCATCCCCCCTGAGAGAAGCTGCCTTTCCTCTCCGTTGGCAGGATGTGAATTCTGAGAAGAGGCAGAAGCCACAACTCTCACAGCGTTCACACTGAAGCATTTGGGGGGTTTTTGGGCGTGCAAACAATGCTGTTCTGCATTGAGCTTCCTCTTCAGTCTGTTGCAGCTGAGAAAGGTTCCCACTTTATTGCCTGGACAGTCCCTGGTTTCACAGCGTGAGCGTTTGATAAATCACTCTGTGAGCACAGTCCCAGCTGTCTACAAGGAAATCAAATTATTTTCTGCAAAATCACTGTTCTGTTCAGGAAAGAGACTTTGCACAACATCTCCACACTCCAGCTCCCACCAGCACCTCTGCTCTGGGTTTCCCTGCTGTGAATCCTCCTGGGGAAGAGGTGAGGCCTCAGCATGGACCAGTTGGGGACATTCCCCAAACATACCTTGGTCTGCACTATGCAAGGTCTCTGTGTGCGCATTTCCTGGATCAGACTGAAAACACTGAAGTTCACTGGAACAATCTGGTGAGAAAGAGAAAAGACAAAATGGTTTTAAACTAAAAGAGGAGAGATTTAGATTAGATATTGGGAAGGAATTGTTCCCTGTGAGGGTGGGGAGGCCCTGGCACAGGGTGCCCAGAACAGCTGTGGCTGCCCCTGGGTACCTGGCAGTGCCCAAGGCCAGGCTGGACAGGGCTGGGAGCAGCCTGGGACAGTGGGAGGTGTCCCTGCCATGGCAGGGGGTGGAAAGAGAGGATCTTTAAGATCCTCTTAATCCAAGTCTTTCCATGATTTCTATGATTTCTCTGATAAAAATGACAGACAGGTCTAATTCCACGAAGCTTCCAAATCCTGATGCAGTTCAGAGCACTGTCTGAAATCCAGGCCTGTTACTGCAAGAATTTTTAACAAAGGGCCTGTTTAAAGTGCTATTTTATTACAAACCACCCTCCTGTCTCGCACGCCACAGGAAACACCCTTTTTATAACAGCACTGGTAGCAGCTGTGGGCAGCACGAAGGACGTGACACTGATTTCCCAGCTGGGTGGGCTCAGGGAGCTGTAGAACAGCAGCCCCTCATCTGAGTCCTGAGGCCGGGAATTACTGCCTGTGCACCCCTGTTGGAGAGTCAGAGCAGAGCAAGGTGGTGGCTGGAAACTCTGAGTTTCTGTGTGAGTGCAGAGAGACAAATAGAGGCAGCAAAGCCGCGCTGAAGAGTGAAGGCCAGCACAGGGCTGAGCACTGTAAACTGCAAGCAGGCTGCAGACCCTGTTGCCGTGAGCAGCCCCTGCTGAAAGGAGCAGTGCTTTGTGCTCCCTGGAAGGTCACAGTGAGCCTAGGTTTCGAGGCAATGTGCTTTGCTGGAGTTGGTCTGTGACCTGGTGCTGAAGGTGGGCTGAAGGCCTGGCCGGAGGGAGCAGTGGAGGGGGGATTCTGCCCCACTGGTGTGGTGCTGTCAGTGGCTAAAGAGAGAGAGAGTGGCACAGACTGGGAATGGGGAATCAGCACTTTGGACACCACCGTTCATTCTCCACTCAGGCCCTGGGGATCTCCCATGCACCTGGAATCCACCTGAGTGCAGCCAGAGGGGTGAAAGGGAGAGGGCAGGCTGGGGAGGGAGGGACAGAGGGGTGAAAGGGAGAGGGCAGGCTGGGGAGGGAGGGACAGAGGGGTGCAGGTGCCATGGAAGGCAGCGAGCGGCTGGCACTCACCCCGTCCTTCAGCAGCTTCTGGGTGTAGTCGATGGCGCAGATGACGCCGGTTCTGCCGCAGCCAGCACTGCAACGACAGCCACAGCAGGGTTGCCAGCACAGGCCAGAGGGTGGCCACGCTGTGTTTTCCGACAAGGATATTTGGAGAAGACCCACAGCCACCTGGGACCCTCCCGTCCCACAGCAGAAGGTGCAGACCCGTGTGATGCTGCAGCTTCAGCTCACACAGGGCTCTGCTGCGCAGGGTTGGGAGGCACAGCCCGTCCCCTGAGAACAGCTCTCAGTCCTCTGTGGTGACCAGTCACACACACAGACATGCCCAGTGCTGGTGGTCTCTTAACCAGACCTTCTCTCTGCAACTCCCTGACAGGAGGGTGTAGCCAGCAGAGTGTTGGTCTCTTCTCCCACCGAACAACGAACAGGACAAGAGGAAATGGCCTCAGGTTGCCCCAGGGGAGGTTTAGATTGGGTATTAGGGAAAATTTCTACACCAAAAGCATTGTCAAGCACAGGCTGCCCAAGGCAGTGGTGGAGTCACCACTGAAAAGAAGCGTAGATGTGGCACTTGAGGCCGTGGTTCAGTGGTGGCCTTGGCAGCGCTGGGCGAATGGTTGGGCTTGACCATCTTAAAGGACTTTTCCAACCTAAACAATTCCATGGTTCTGTGACTCTCTTGCTGGCCTGCTGCTGCCTCCTTCCCTGTCCCCTGGCCGTGCTGGCTGTCCCCAGAGGAGCCCTCTGCCTTAGGACTCCCGACAGGAGGAGCTTGGCTGGGGCTTGGCCAGCTTCCCTGCCCTGTGACCCCTCGGGACGTGGGAGCACGGGGGGCTGGGGGCCAGGAGCCCTTCCCTGCTGGCAGCCAGCTCACCCACCTGCAGTGGATGCAGACGGGGACCCTGTCATCGGGCTGGTAGCAGCGGATGTCCCTGACGAGCTCCAGGATGGGCTCAATGGACGAGGGGATGTGGTGGTCGGGCCAGTTTTTGTAGTGGAAGTGGTAGATGGTGCGGGTTGCCTGCAGGGGGAGAAGAGCAGTGGCAGGGTCTGGGATGTTGGCACAGCGAGGGAAGCTGGATTTCTGCACACACCTCCACTCCCATCTGCATCAGCAGGCAAAGGGCAGAGGAGCAGTGTGCAGCTGGTTTTGCTGCAGGAGCCGTTTTATGACATTCTTGGCCTCACTTACCCAGACTCTGATTTGCCATGACTGACAAACAGCTTCAGAAACTGAGGCCTGAGTTAATGAATTTTTTACTTTCTTTGTTCCCTCAACTGCTGTCAAATCTAATTCAGCAGCCTGAGCTATGTAAAATTTTCTGCACAAAATGTACCATATTTTAATATATTATTTAAATTACAAACCCATCCCAGGTGCATTTTCCGCCTTGACCCTTCCTCCTTACCTCGTTCAGGGTCACCTTTAAAGTTCTAATCACATACTCATTCCTCTTCTCCTCGGCCTCCTGCGGAAGAAGAAGTCAGAGTCACATTTTCCGTGGGTGCTGCGGGGTGGGGCGGGGTGCTGAGGTGGCTGCACTCACACAGGTGATGGAGAAAGGGCCACAGCTCAGGGGGGATCCGTCCACCTCCGCCCAGTACCGCTCACACTTCTTCTGTTGGGGCAAGCAGGGTGTGTTTGGTTATTCCCCACCGGCCCAGCTGCGCTGTCGCCTCTTTCACTTTTCAGGACAAAATTCACACTGGGAAGAGGCTCAGCTCTTGCTGCTGTCCAGCTCCAGCCTCCCCTTCCTTGGAGCTGCCACTGCTGGATTTCCCTTTCCAGGGAGATTCCCTGTGCTGCTGGAAATGGCTGAAGAATTCCATGGAATCCCAGACTGGTTTGGTTGGAAGGGACCTTAAAGATCATTGCATTTCACCCCCTGCCATGGGCAGGGACATCTCCCACAGGACCATTTGCAGCTGGAGACCCAGAAAACAGCTCATTTCAAACAGAAACTCGCTGTCACTAATGGGATTTAATAAAAATCTGCATCTCTCACCATGCCCTGGCACTGTCACTGCAGAGGCCATCCGTGACACGCTACTCACCTTCCCCATTTCAAACTCCATGCAAGCCATGACCACGACCTGCAGGAAGAAAGTTCAGTAGAAAAGTCTGAGCGCAAGTTTCTTACCCAGGCAGCAAAATTAAACTCATCTCCTGTGGGTACTTATCAGTGACAAGGAAACTCTGTGGGATGCCTTCCCCCGAGCCCCGACTGCCAGACAAGTCACCCTGGGATGTCACCCACAGCCTGGCACAAGGAGCTCCCCAGCCAGAGCCAAAGGCAGCGACAGCCACCAGCAGACCCCTGCCCTGGCACGAGTGGGAAGAGGCTGAGGAAAGGAATTTAGGACACACACAACATCTGGAGTGAAACCTTACCCTCCCTGGCTCACAAAGGACTTTGGCTGTAAGGACAAATTTTCTTAAAAAAAAAAAAGCATATAAACTTTAAATATAAATCTGCACCTTACCAGGACTTCATACTCCCAAATCATCCTCCAAAAATCAGTGACAGTAGTGGGGAGAGGACCCTGGGTTGCAATGTACGCTCTTGGCCCATAGACACCCTGGAACATTCAAAGCAGACACGGACACGTCTGTGCATAGTTCACCAGCAGAAATAAAGTCATTCCTCTCCCTGAATTTACTTCTATCAGCGAGCCCACTAAGGATTTAGAAGGACTTTCACATAGCTGAATTTTGGGCACTTATATTAACTCCAGCAGAGGTGTGCAAACCAAGGGCAGGGCCAAGCTGGGGAGCTGGGGCTGAGCTGAGCTCTGCTCCCAGACACCAGCCCCAGTTCCTGCAGCGCCTCTGGGAGCTCGGAGGTGGTGTGGCCACAGAGTGAACCATGATCCCTTTGGGAAGGTCTTTTCTTCTGCAGAAGAGCCCTGAGTCACTGTCATGGAGAATGAAGTGAACCTTCTATCTATCTATCTATCTATCTATCTATCTATCTATCTATCTATCTATCTATCTATCTATCACTTATCTATCTATCCACCAGTCAATCAGAGAAGGGTTGCAGCCCCAGGACAGTCCCAAACACGTGGAGCTGCTGCTGGAGCACTGTCCCACGCTGGCCTGCCCCGTCGCTCGCCCCTGCAGCGGGTCCCAGCCGTGCAGCACTGCAAAGCTTCCTGCTTCTGCACTGCTCTCAGCCCAGGTGACTCTGGCCACAGGCAATTTTGCACCACTGTCACCCACCAAAGGCAGCAACGGCGACGAGGAAGTTGGGGCTGTGAACCACAAACTGTTCCACAGCCGGCCCTGGCACGAGCGCGTCCCTTGCCCAGCCTGGTGCCTCTGCGCTGCACAGGGGGTTTCTGGAGGGCTCACTGTGCACATCTTACACCAGTTATCCTTGAGCACAGCCCAGAAACTCCTGCAGAGGCCTGTGGTTCACCAGAGACCCTGACCTGCTCCTCCTGGCACAACCCACCGAGGTAACACCACCAACACCTTGTAGGATAAAATACCACGGAAGAGGCCATACCTTGATGAAGTTGGCATTGATGTAATGAGAATCTGTGTCGGATGTAATCAGGGACAGCTCCACTCTGCTGTGGTCAACTGCAAAAGCAAAAGCAGCAGCGGTCAGTGTCTGCCTTTGATGGTCACTGAGTCCTCGGAGGGCAGGACAAGGTGCTTGGGGGAGCACTCCCGGCAGAGAGCCCCTCCAGGGCTGTGCAAGCAGCTGATGTCCCTCCCACACCTCCCACAGCCCTGCTCAGAGTGCCGCTGCCTGCACCCCCAGGGGATGGACCAGATCCTTTTGGAGACTGGGGGAGACTTCGGGGGAGAGCTGCAGGTGCTGCCACTACCCCAGTGCAACGCTGATCCCCTCTGAGCATGCAGCAAGCCAAGCCCTAAATCACCTAAACACACTCCTGGCTCAAACCTGGTCTGTGGGGTGAGACACAAGGGTTTGAAAGCTGGACTCGATCTCGGAGGTCTTTTCCAGCCTTAATGATTCTGTGATTTACTTTGTTTTCCAAGTTGGAATGGATGGAGGAGCCAGTCTGCTCTGATCCTGGGACAGACTGTCCCTTGGAGGCCACTGCACCAAGGCAGGACAAGCCACAGCAGGGTTTGCCTGATGTCACGGAGACATCGCTGTCCAAAGGCCTTTGGATGCAAGTGGTTGCAGTGCTACCCGGAAAGCTTGCAAGGATAATCACTGGAGGATGTGTTCCCTGGTGAACAGAAGTTTTTCTGTCTGTAGAAAATATCACAGAATATGCTGAGTTGGAAAGGACCTACAAGGATCATCGAGTCCGACTCCCCTCCCTGCACAGGACATCCCCAAAATCCCACCGTGTGCCTGAGAGTGTTGATAAGTCCCGAAGTCCTCCAGAGCAGGCACTGCAGAGCCAAAACCCTGAATCTGAACAGCGGGACTCAGAGCCAGCAGGCAGCAGTGAGATGCTCACATAAAACAGCTGTGCAGGAGGGCTCCAGAGGATGAGAACAAGGAAAGCAGGAAAAACAAAAGGCTGAGTAGGAACACGTGCCATTTCCAACCTACAGGGTAAGATGTCCTTGTATCTGTTCTTCTTGACATTCTCTGGCTGCTCAGACGCTGCTGTAGGGTAGATTTTATCCGATCTGTACTTTGTTGACTGTCTCTTCAGCTTCTGTGATAAAAGAGTGGAACAAATTACAGCAGACGTGCTACAGCTACTAGAGAGCACATGAAGGTCTTGAGGGGTCGCGTTTGCTCCCACAAAGCAAGGTCGGCACCATTAATTCTTTCCTGGGTGGCTTTTCTCAGACCAAGAATAGAGACAGAACCACCTGAGAGCCCCAGCTGAGGCTTCTGAAGAATGGAAAGTGTGTGCCGAGGCAGTGCCCACACGTCAGCTCGCGAAGCAACACAAAGCGTCGCCCTCACAAGTGAGCGAGGCCCGGGGGAATCACTCTCAGTACAAATGGCACCCAGATCAGAGCAGTGGCAGTGTCAAAGCACCTTTAACAAATGATACCGGAAAAGACAGGTGAATCTATTGATTTTTCTCCCTTTGGTAGAGATGTTCCCGTCCGTAGCTGGAAGCAGCGATGCTCAAGCTACTAAGGGAGCACAAGCAACTGCAGCAGAGTGGCTCCACGGGCTGATGAAAGACAAGGGAGGAGTCCTGGGACAGACCCTTAGGGCTGCAAATCTCTCATCCCTTTCATTTTCAGGATAAAGCTGCAGCCCTCGCAGAGAGTTGAAACATCTTTCTCCTGGCAGAGCATAGAATTTTATTTCACTGCCACCAGCTTCACACACTATTTTTGTTACCATCAACTTCAGAGACGCCGTCCTCGCTGTAATTTTTCTTTTGTATTTTTGTGTCTGGGTTGTTGGTTTTTTAATATTAAACTGCAGTTTTAAAACACTAAATTCAGCCACTCTGCAGCCAGGAGTTGAATCTCAGAGATCTGATGGGAGGAGTCATGGACGAGGTACAGGAGGCTCAGGACAGTCCATGTGTCCAGTCTCTATTAATTAAAACGTGGGGCAGGCACAGTAGGATAGAAATTGTGGGAGCAGGGTGGGTTTTGTAGCCTCCACATCCCCATAACCCGAGCAATTCTCAGAACTGTTGGTCACATCCTCCCTTGCCTCCTTCCAGTGCACCCCCAGCTTCCAGGGAAGGCTTCCATGGAAGGGCTGTCACTCCATACCAGTCTTCCCAGAGCCGAGGCCCTGAATTGTCTGACTTTTCTGTCCCTGAATCAAGCGGACATGAAACCGCTTGGGAAATGCCCTGGTATGAAAAAGCAAGTGGGAATCCCAGAATCACGGAATATCCTGGGCTTGAAGGGACCCACAAGGATCATTGAGTCCAACTCCTGGCCTTGCACAGACACCCCAAAATCCCTCCCTGTGCTTGAGAGTGTTTCCAAACACTCCTGGAGCTCTGGCAGCCTTGGGGCCATGCCCATTCCCCGGGGAGCCTGGGCAGTGTGCAGCTGTGAGGCTGCTCAGCTGGGAAAAGGGGACTCTAACAAAATCCCCATTATTTACAGTAACATCACCACAATTTGCACATTCAAATGCTTGGTCCCACAGAGAGAGGGCAGGAATCACGGTGGAGGAATGGCACTGAATATTTCTGTCACAAGCCAGCATGAAAGTGGTCAGAAATCAGGTCACTCTGAGAAGATCTTATCCTGTGCAAGAGGAAACGCAGCTGTGACCATTTCCAGCTGCCATTTTGATCAGAAATGAATACATTGGGCTGCTGGAGCCAGCCTGAGCAGCAGGGCTTGCTCAGAGCCCACTGCCTCACACGCACACACCCCGGCAGAGAGAAGGGAAACTCAGTGGGCTGTGACAGCGCTTTGTTCCATGGAACAACAGACTGACACTGCAGGCTCAGATTAATCACTTCCCTCCGCCCCAGACACCTGGAAACCGAGCACTCAGCTTTCCCCGAGCGTTTGAAGTGCCAGATTTCGCTGGTACGACAGAGCAGGGCCGGAGCTTTTGGGCAACCCTCAATAACCCAGAGCACACTGCCAGGGGTTTGACACATCGCAGAGCTCACTGAGGTACCAGTTTTACCCTTCCCTCCGTCTGTGAAAGCTGGGCAGTGTCACTGCCTCTCAGAGCAGCCTGTCAGAGCCACCTGCCCCCAGCTGATGCACCAGGAGCCGTCTCCAGCCACCAGCTTTAGCCATGGGATGGTGCCTTGGCATCTGAGCCTCACCCTGGCACCCAAACCAAAAACTCTATCGGGGAGCTCACAAGTCCAGGGCAATGCAGAGCACAGCGGGTGGTGGGAGCCATCAGCAATTTTTGCAGCTTTTGCCTTGAAGGAGAAAGAAAGGAGGTTCCAGGAGGGGCCAGGAGCACTGCTGGATGTAGAGCACATAGATCCCAGATCCTGGAATGGTTTGGGTTGGAAGGGACCTTAAACTCATCTCATTCCACCCCCTGCCACTGTCCCAGGGTGCTCCAAACCCTGTCCAGCCTGGCCTTGGACACTGCCAGGGATGGGGCAGCCACAGCTGCTCTGGGCACCCTGTGCTCTATGGGAACAAGGACGAGCTAAGTCAAGGAGAACCCGGCGATTCCCGGCAGGAACACGTGTGCCACAGGTCTAACAGATGGCAATGGGGAGAAGGGCCAGAGGCTCCATATTCCTCCCTCCATCCTCAGTTGTGTCGCCAGGGCCAGAGGCTCCCTATTCCTCCCCGTCCCCCCGGTTCTGTTACCAGGCAAAGTGAAACCGCGTCCCGACCAGTGCGTTCGCCAAGCAGAAAACAGGAAGCACTCGAGCAATTAGTTAAAAAACAAACAGTTCAAATGCAAAATATTAAATTCCTCTCATGTCTTCACAACCCTCTTAGCCCAGTTAACTCCCGGGTGTCTGCTATAAAGCTCCTAGGAAATGTCACTGTCACATGTTTGAGCGGTGACCGAGCGATTCCCTCTGAAATGAGCTGAAACACTGAGCTGAGCCTTGAGC
Source organism: Pomatostomus ruficeps (assembly GCA_013400735.1). NCBI lineage: Eukaryota > Metazoa > Chordata > Aves > Passeriformes > Timaliidae > Pomatostomus > Pomatostomus ruficeps. Next base: position 117,833 of record VYZT01012464.1, read on the forward strand.
GAACTCACCAAAAACTCCTCTGCAAACTCTCCTCGGCTGAGCTTCTTGCCTTGGGCCCTTTCCAGGTTCTGTAGCAGGATCCCCCTCTGGTCCATGGTGCCGGAGCGTGCCTGGCCTGGCCCTCCTGGGAAGGGACATGTCAAGTGATCCGCAGCGGAAGGCACCGCCGGCGAGCGCTGGCTGTGGTTTTCTGACTTCATCACAGCCCCAAAGGAAATTAGTGCGTAGCAGATAATCCTGGTCCAACAGCACCACAGAACACACGGCACGGCGCCCTCGTGCCCTCTTTTCAAACCACCCCCACCTGGCACGGGGTGGGCAGCACTGAGGACAGGGCTGGGGACGCGTTGGACACCAGCCCGAGCCCCCACCGCCCCAATTCCTGCAGCACCGTGCCCAGGCATCGCTGCCAGGGGTACCCAGGGTGAGCACGGGGCAGCTGTGGAGATTCACATCCCAAGGGGCTGAGCTTCACCAGGAGGGCTCCAAACCTGGAACGTGACCGGGAGAGTCCATAAAACTGCATGGAACATCCACAGCTCCCCTTGACGCTTTTAACGTAGAATCCCAGAATGGTTGGGTGGGAAGGGACCTTAAAGCCCATCCCAAAGGGCAGGGACACCTTCCACTATCCCAGGTTGCTCCAATCCCCATCCAACCCGGCCTTGGACACTGCCAGGGATGGAAGTTTTAGTCTGTTTTCCACATCAGCTGTAAAATGTTTTGAAGGAATCCTTCGGGCAGATGCTGACACCCAAACAGGTGTCACTGCCCTGGACTGCACGACATCCAGAGAAAAACCATCCGTGTGCTTCAGGTCAACTCTTCCAGCCACAATTCCTCACATCTCATGGCTTTGGCCAAAAGAGAGGATCAAATCTGACTCCAGAAGGCTATAAAAGTCAAATTAATGATGCCAGCGTGATTCACCTGTCTCACCGTAACACTTGAAAAACCCCATAGCAAAGGGGAGGTGTGGTAACACAGACTCTTTCCCATGGGAATTTTTCTCTTCTTCTTCCTGTGTTTTATAAATGCAGATAAAGTTTAGATGTTATTGAAATGGTCTCTGGGAAAGATGGGTGCTTCTAACCTGGCCAATTGGCCTAGGGGGAGGTTTTGGATTGACCCAATCCGGACGACCTTTGAAAAGTCTATATAAGTTTTAGAATTAAATAATAAATTCAGATTTATGCCACTTGACCGTCTCGATTTCTTCACTCAGCTAGCGGTTCAACAGTGACAGGGAGGCCATTCCCAGGGGGAAGAGGAGGCAGAGAGCACAGTTCTGCACGGCCATCCATCCTCTCTGTGTGCAGAAGTGGGGAAAAGCTAAACAAAACTAAGCTAAAAATGACAATTCTCAACCAAAACAAAAACCCCAAAAAGATACGAGAATCACATCTTCTGTATTTCCAATCCCTCATGTGTTGCACAGAGGCTTCAGCCTCATTGTACCAAGTTTGATTCTCTCCCTGACTGTCCCTGGGGCCGTTCAATGTGTCCCCTTCTGTGTTTTCTCGCAGATGGGGCACAGAGCAGCTCCAGGATTTCTCTATTCAGCAGCTAAAAGGCAAAGGGCTGCTAATCACTCTTAGTTTAAAATATCAAATGCCAATTTTGCAGAAATAACCCTTGGAGTCACCCGAGAAGGAGAGTGACCTTTAGAATAACGGATGAAAACGTTTTAAAACAAATACTCACCTGCTGAGTCTGCAGCACCAAGCACTAACCTGGAGGCTTTGAGTAAGAGTGAAGCCCAGTTTATGGCTAAATTTAAGAGAAACACAAGAAGAAGAACCAATTGATAACATCAAACTTTACTGCTTTTTGCTTGCAGTGATGGAGAATCTCTTTCCCCCATTGCTCAGTGTCGGGTTCTGCTGCAGCGTCTGGAAGAAGCACAACAGCTTTTCTCCAGTCACATCAACGAAAAGCCCAAGTTCTCCTCTGGAAAGCAGCGCAGCCCCTTCTCTCAATTGTCCAAGTTCTCCTGAAAACAAAACAAACCCTCCTGTGCATGTGTTTTAGAGAAAGAATCCGAGGCAGGTTTAAAGGGACTGGCAGGAAGAGAAGGATGCAGAGGGAGGGATGAGTGACCCTCTCCCAGACTGATTTCATCCCTTCCCCTGGGGGAACACCAAGTGGGGTCTGTAAAACTGCTTTTTTATGGCCCATTGGTCATTATTTTGATTCTCACTCAAGGGGCAAGCTGAGGTCCTGAGTTAAGGAATTAAACCCCGAGACAGAGAAGCAGAAGGGAAGTTTGGTGCTGACTCCAGCAGGACCTTGTTTAGCAAAGCCACGCTCCTGGGCTACACACAGCTATGGGCATGGTTCAGTTCCAAACTAAAGTCATTTCTGACCAGCTAAAATAAATATTTAGAATTTATTGGAGGCTGCTGACCTGTTCATTCATCAAGAAAGGGGTCTGGATAAAAGAAGCTCAAAGTCCCTTCCCAGACAGAGCCCAGACTTGGTGCAGTCACAGCAAACAATGGATTGCCAACAAGTTATCAGCTGTTTCCTCCTGAAAACTGCAAAATGCCGGTGCTCCCGTGCAGCTCTCCCTAGGGGACACAGCACAGCCGTGGAACTGGAACAGGAGCCCTGCTGCAGCTGCCTGATGATCTGCCTTGGAGAGCACCTGTAGGATCACCCCTCACGGTAATTTGGCACATGAGACTCAGATTAATTATTGCCCAGTTGCTCCTTAAAGCTTTGCTCCAAGGAAGGTCAGAGAGAAAAGCCCCGTTGGACACAGGCAGGAGCTGGGCTGCAGATCGGCCCTGACCCACGGCAGCGATCGGATCACCCCACCCGCAGTCCTGAGGGCTGAAGGAACAAGAAACTCCACAAATCAGCCAAGAATGAGTCACATTTTTATTAGGAAGGCCAGAAGTCTGTTTAACAGTGACAGGGTTTCAGTGAAGTGCATGGGAGGCATATTGACATTTGAAGGTACAATCAAGTCATTCAAAGAAATCAAAAACTACAAGAAATCTGACAGAAAAGAGTTACAAGAACTCCCCACAGAGCACCCTAAACCCTCCATCATCAATGAGCCTGGCACGGGCACAGGGAGCTGGGGGGAACTTCAGAGAGGCCAATTCTCGACCTCGGTAACACATATAAATTACCAAACCCATGCCCGTCTCTTGGAAGTGGAACATGCTGGTTCCAGTGAGCAGGATGTACCTGCCCACCCTCCTCCGGCACAGCAGAGCTCTGGTAACCCCTGGGTGAAGCTACCACTGAAATCAGACAGCAAATTTAAACAAATGTAAAGGGAGCCAAGAATGAAATACTCTCTCTTCACTGCACTGTTCCTCTTAATGTGAGATAAGTGGCAGACTCCTGGTGCCTCTGATGTCTGGTTTTTTTAAAAATTATTTATAATTCTCAGGAAAAAACCTCTCCCAAACACACTCGTGAATTCTGCTCAGTTCTGGTTCCAGCAGTGACGTTCGTGCCTCATCACCACCGCGGGTGGCACCAGTCCTGACTCACCCCGGAGTGACCCTGTCCTTTCCCCAGACAGGGGGAGGGCAGACCCTTCCCCAGCCCCAGCTGCAGCTTCCCCCACAGCACCCAGGCACTCCAGGGAGAGGCTGCCAACACTCTGCAGTTTAAAAGTACCAAACCAGCACTGGATATGGCAAAAGAAGCCAGAGAAATCAACTTTTCCTGTGTCCTGAGCAGGCATCCCGCCGGGAGCAGGGCCCAGTCAAGACTCCAGTCCAGCCACTGCCTCCAGGACCGTCCTCAAGGCTGAGGTGAAGGTTTGCAGTGCCTCTGGCTTTGCTTCGTTTTGCTTCACCGAAACGTGCAGCTCTGAACCTGCTGCCTCAAGCAGGAGCTCTGTGAGGAAGAGGCAGCCCGAGTCATCCTGGGCACTCAGATAAGCTTTCCAGGGCTGGGCTCCAGCTCTGCTCATGGCAATGGTCTGGATGTGGACAACACGAAGGGCTGTCTGGATGGTGTCTGGATGGACGGGCCCACACCAGGGCACGGAGAGCTGGCAGCTCGTGTCCAGGCTCAGCCAGGTCTTCTCAAACTGCTCTGCAGTCAGGGAAACATCCGGAATCAAGCTCAGGCTGCCTGCATCGGGCTGAGCCTTGAGGACTTCTTTATTCCCTTCAGACAGCAGAGTCTCAGGATGAACCTCGAGAACTTCCTTGTTCCCTTCAGAAACCAGCGACTCTGAAATGAGAGCACAAACACACGTGAGGAGCAGCTCCCAGTCCCACAGAACCCATTTGGAATCCCCTGGGCTTGTGAGTGACAAGCCACACACTGCACAAGGTGGTCAGAACACCAAGGCAGCACCTCCAAAGCACTGCGAGCTTCTTCCAAACCCACGTGAGAACATCCTGGCTGCCCAGAGCAGCTGTGGCTGCCCCTGGATCCCTGGCAGTGTCCCAGGCCAGGCTGGACAGGGCTTGGAGCACCTGGGATAGTGGAGGGTGTCCCTGCCCATGCCAGGGGTGGAACGAGAGGAATTTCAAGGCCCCTTCCCACCCAAACCATTCTGGGACTCTTGTGATTGGCAAGGGGGGAGTGGATCCCAGAGGAAGGTGAGGAGGTTACCCGTGTCTCTGTTCCTGGGGTCAGCACACGGAGAGCAGGAGTACGAGGGTTCCCCAGGCTGGTGAGCAGTGGCGAGCGCCCAGCGTTCTCTGCCATAAACCGTGGCCAGGGTGTTGAACTCGGCAGCCCAGGCGTTGACAGGCTGCTTGGTCTGGTCCCCCAGGAGCCCCAGGGAGGGGTCAGACTTGGGGCTGCACAGGACCCGCTTCACCTCCTCCACCCCGGACTGCAGCAGGCGGTAGTAGAACAATCCCCGGTCTCGGACGGCCATGTCCAGCTCCTCCTCTGGGAACCAGAGAGGCACTTCAGAGGGAGTTCCATCAGCCAGGCCTCCCCAGAGCACTAACAATTACTAAAAACAGACTGCCAGGGATACAATGCAAGCCTGTTTGCAGGCAGACAGTGATGGGACAACAGGGAATGGTTTTAAACTAACAGAGGGCAGGGATAGATGGGATACTGGGAATGAATCGTTCCCTGTGAGGGTGGAGAGGCCCTGGCACAGGGTGCCCAGAGAAGCTGTGGCTGCCCCTGGATCCCTGGCAGTGCCCAAGGCCAGCCTGGACAGGGCTGGGAGCAGCCTGGGACAGTGGGAGGTGTCCCTGCCCATGGCAGGGGTGGCACTGGATGAGCTCTAAGGTCCTTCCCACCCAAACCATTCTGTGATTCCACAGCTCCGTAATTCCACACTCACCAGACAGCCAGGGCCAGGCAGCAGCCTGAGGCATGAAACCACCCTACCCTGCCACCCTGGGCGGCCTCCTCAGAGCCAGGACGGGGACACAGCCAGAGCAGGTCCCTGTGAGCACAGGGAACGCACCTATGCAGAAGTAGAGCAGCCTGCCCAGCATGTCCTGGCACTCGGCGGGGCGCGCCAGGAACAGCCGCAGCAGCGCCGTCAGCAGCTCCATCTTCACTGCCGGGAACGTCTCCGACTTCACGTTCTCCACAAAGTCCTCCAAGACATAGGGAGCATTCGGGATCTTCTCCCCATGGGTGCCCAGGAGCCAGATCAGCGCTTGTTTGCCCTGAAGGAACCACGGGAGCACCAGCAAATAGGTGCTGTGTGCCATGTGTTGGCATGAAATAAACACACTGAGAGAACAGATCTGAAGATTTCTGATTTTTGCCCCCAGTCTCAAGGCAAAGGAAAGCTGGACAGTCCTTGACCACCAGCCCCCAAGCACTGTCCCCTCACCTCGCTGTCCTGGATGGTGTCCTCGCAGCCCGGCAGTGCCTGGCACACGGCATCTGTGCACTGGGGACACAGCCAGGCCAGGTCCCGGAAAGCACGGACCACAGCTGCAAGGACAACGAGTTGTCAGCATCCCCCAAGAGTTATAAAAACCACTAGGGGGAAAAAAAATTAATTTCAAACCCTCACCACTGAAGGGGCTTTGCAAATGTCAGGCAGGAAGGTCAGTGCCCTGCCTGTGCCTGTGATTTGAGGCACCCTCCTTCCCAATCCCATGACTCTGCATTAGTCAGAGCAAAGCTGCACCAGGTCTAAAATAAAGCACCGAGACTTCAGACTGTTCCTCTGGCTGCCGGAAAGCAACCTCTCTGCTGGCCACTGGCAGCCTTTAAAAAGCCTCTGACTCACGACGCTTCAGACACACGAGGTTAGAATGACAAATTAGAACTGACCCCGATTCAAAATGAGGCTCGTGAACTTTGGGTCAAAACTTTAAAAGGTTTTGCTGCCCACTCAGAAACACCAACAGCTCCTGAGACTGAATTCAGCAGCTGAGTGCAAGTGTGTGGTTTTCAAACCTGAGAGCAAGAGCAGTTAAAAGAGAACAGCAGGAACAGCAGGGATGTGAAGGTGGATCTGAGGGCCGAAGAGAAAAAAGGAAGCTTGGGTACAACTGAATCAGACTATTGTATGAGGAACAGAAATGACAGAGATTCAAAGGATCTATTAATCATCTTGGCCCTCAGACAGACGGTAAAATGTCTCTGCTGAGCCACTCGCTCCCTGAGTCAGCAGGCGGCAGCCAGAAAGAACCACGAATGCTGCTACAACCACATTCCCCTTTCCCTCAAAGAGCAGTTCCTGCAGAAGGAACACACTTGATACCCCTCAACCCACCTGGAAAACTCCCACCTGAAGGTGCCAATTAAATTGAAAGCCAAGTGCCTTTGAGGGCCCTGAGTTTGGGATGAAGAGCCCCAGCAAGGTCAGCTCCTGAGAGCACAGGTCAGGCTGCAGTGGTTACCTGAGGTGATGTGCTCCTGCTGCAGCCCCAGAAGCTCTGTCAGAATTCCCACACACTGCTCGGTGTACGTCCTGGCAATATTGGCTGCAGGGATGCCGAAAAGACATGAAAGTCAACCTTTCATCAGAGTGAAACAGGAATCGTGAGCCCAACTACTCATCACAAACTCGCTTTAAAGAAACAGTCTCTCTCCTTTCCCTTCTGACTACCATTGCTGAAAGTGTGCCCAAATGAGCTTGTTCTCCACACCAGGCACATGTTCCTTTTTTGAGGATATGCCACAGAAGATTTCTGAACTTTCCTTAAATGTAATCCATTAAAAAAAGCATTTTATCACCCCCAGCTTTCCCCTTATGACTACTGTAATAACTCAGCTCTTTTTAAAGCTCACAAAAACAAAACTATCACCTTAACTCTGCCCCCATCCCGACTCAGAGAACAAGCAGGTATTAGAGCTCCTCCAGCCCCTGCACAGCTTCGCTGAACACTCTCAGGCTCATTAACAAGATGAAATCACACATTTTCTTTAGAGCATCTCCTCGAAGCACGAGATTCAAGGACTTTGGCACAACCTGAGCAGCTCAGTGCCAGGAGTACTGAAATAACCAGCGGTTCAGAAACACCCTGACACAAACCGGTCCTGGGGAGGTCACTCTCTGTGCTGCACGGAGCAGAGATTTGGTGATTTGGTGCTTGCCCAGACCCCCTTCAGCAGAGAGCAGCCCCCTGCAAGGTGCAGGGCTGCAGCCAGGCCCGGGCACGGCTCTCACCTATGGCAAAGATCGCTCCCTGCGCCAGCTCCACCGACACGTCCGTGCAGTAACCCTTCAGCTCCTCCAGCACCTGCTGCACGTTCTCATCGTTCACCAGCTCACACAGCACCTCCATCTTCTGGCATTTGATGTAGTGGGGCTCCGAATAGGAGCAGAAGAACTTCTTGTAGTGGCTGCTGAAGTGCCCGGGCAGGCTCCTGAGGATCTGGCGCACGTGGCAGAGCGCGGTGAAGCAGAGCTCCCTGCTCTCCGAGGTGCAGGCAGACAGCAGCGGGCCCTTCACCCGCACCAGCACATCTGCCTGCACATCTGGGTACTCCCTGGCCAGCACCAGGAACAGCTTGGTGGCTGCCATCACGACGCTGGGGCTGCTGCTCTTGAGGTAGGCGTCGAGCAGGTTGAGGATGTCGAAGAGCTCGTCCTCGCTGCGGGGTTTGTAGCGCAGCAGGAAGGCGAGCACCTCGCTCTGCCCCCACTGGTCCAGGTCAGGCATCCTGCCAGGAGCACGGGGCACGAGTCAGGGAGTGCAGAGGCCTCAGCCTCCGGCCTCCTCACAGCCTCTGCTCCAAACCGAGTGGATGCCACAGTTTTACCTCAAGGGAACTGCCCCATTACTACCTCAGCATCAGTCATGTGCACTTTTCCTGGTGTTTACACCAGGCAGAACACTGACAAGTGCCCTGGGCAGAGCAATACCCCTCTTTTCCTATATCACACAGAATAATCTGCAGAAAAACTCATTTCTTCAAGCAGCACAGTTATGTATCTTTCAATGGATCTGGAGAGGCATTCTAGAACACACCTGTCCCACGGGAATATCACGTGTATTATCACTAAAAAAATCCCCGAAGTCTAATCACATTAAACTACAATTACAAACCAAACCACCACAGAGGCAAAGACTCCTTGGAAGAGCAGGGCATCCCAGATTTCTCTGAAGGCCTCAGCCTAAGGCGGTTTAGTTAACTCAGGATGGCCCCCTCCATCTTTGGGTGCCTGACAAGAGCTCCTTAGGTCCCCCCAGAAACTGCCTCTCTGCACAGAAAACACAGGAACAAGAGAAGCTTCCAGCACCATCTGGATACCAGAAGAAACAAACCTGTTGAGGAGATGATGGGCAATGGGTTTGTTGATGACAACACCTCCCTCCTTCTTCAAGATCTCTTCCAAGGCCCTCAGACAGTTCACGACCACGATGGGGTCCTGGTCACGAAGCAAACTGTAGAGCTCGTTCACCAGAGCACCATCTGCAAAGCACAGAGTCCTGCTGGCAGCACTGCAGTTTAATCACTGCATGTATTTATCACAAAAAAAATAGATAAGGCTTGAACTGGGAGAAGGGATCAACAAAACCTCAAGCTCTACAGAACACCTGTCCTCGGCACAGCTTTTCCCTGAGGGTCTGTGTGGGTCAGAGTGGCCCTGGGTGATGGAATAAAATCATTGAATCGCTGAATCATAGAATGTTTTGGGTTGGAATGGATCTTAATGCCAATCCAGTGCCACCCCTGCCATGGCAGGGACCCCTCCCACTGTCCCAGGCTGCTCCCAGCCCCGTCCAGCCTGGCCTTGGGCACTGCCAGAGATCCAGGGGCAGCCACAGCTGCTCTGGACACCCTGTGCCAGGGCCTGCCCACCCTCACAGGGAACAATTTCTTCCTAATATCCTAAACCTCTCAGCTTGAAGCCATCCCCCTTGTCCTCTCACTCCACACCCTTCCCCAAAGTCCCTCTCCAGCTCTCTTGCAGGCTCCCTTCAGGAGGGAAGGTCACAATAAGATCTCCCCGGAACCTTCTCTTCTCCAGGCTGAGCAATCCTAATTCTCTCAGCCTTTCATTAATTACTCTCCACTTTCTCCCTCCCTCTGCCCTGCAGACACGACACCCAAGGGGCAGTGCGGGGACCCCAGGAGAACCCTACAGCCTGAACGTGCACCACGAACACAGCACCGGCGTGTCCCCAGCCCCACGGCCACCGTCCCCAGCCCCACGGCCCCCAGCCACTCACCCACTTCGCAGTCCCCCTGCAGCTTCACCATCTTGGCACAGCCCAGCACGGCCGCCCTGCGCACGTAGGACGCCTTGTCCCGCAGCCCGCTGACGATGGGCTGCTGCAGGTACTCCTGGATGCCGGGCATCCTGCGGGAGGGCACCGGGATCAGCGGGGCACCAGCGGGGCACGGCAGCCCGGGACCCCCCCGGGGAGCCCCGCGCACCTGAGGCCGCACATGGTGCGCAGGGCGAGCCCCCGCACGGCCGGGCTGGGGTGCGCGCAGTCCTTGCGCAGGGAGTTGACGGCGAGCAGCGCCAGCTGCGGCTGCCGCGGCGCCTGGGCGCGCACGTAGAACGACACCAGCTTCTTCTGCACCACGTCCGACACCGCGCCCGCCTTCACCATCTCCGGGAACAGCCCCGACACGTCGGCGCCCTGCGCCATCAGCCTGCGGCGGGCACCGGGCTCAGCGCGGCGCGGCCCGGCCCGGCC
>VYZT01012464.1:135531-173986 GCA_013400735.1 Pomatostomus ruficeps
GCTGCGCTCGCGGCGCTCCGGGCGCTGCCCCGGGGGAGCCTGGGCCTGTCGGGGTTGCTTTTCCCACCGAGTGTGTTTTTACAGTGCCTGGGAAACAGGCCCGGGGACGGGATCGTGGTTTTCGCAGGGTCTTCCCGCTTCCTGCGCTCTCCCGATCCTCGGTATTGTTTGCTTCGGTGCTGGGGGTGTTTTTAGCGTGGCGAAAAGGCGGCTCGGGAGCGACCTTATCGCTCTGTGCAACTCCCTGAAAGGAGGGTGTAGCCAGCTGGGGGTCGGGCTCTTCTCCCGGGTAACGAACGACGGGACAGGAGCTCGGAGTGTTCAACTGCGCCAGGGGAGGTGTAGGTTGGACAATAGGAGGAATTTCTTCCCTCATCAGACACTGGAGCGGGCTGCCCACGGAGGTGGTGGAGTCACCGTCCCCGGAGGTGTTTAAGGAGCAACTGGACGTGGCACTGAGTGCTCTGGGTGGCAGGGTGGTGTTTGGTCACAAGGTTGGACTCGATGATCTCAGAGGTCTCTTCCAACCTAACTGATTCTGCGGTTCCTTTTGTGTCCTGGGATTCCTTTAGCCCTTAGAGAGCTGGAGAAAGAGCTGTGTGCTTCTCAGGTGCAGTAATCCCACTGCACAGCCTCGCTCCATGATGCCCTTAGGAGCAGCACTTCCAGAGGTTCCCGTTCTCAGTGGTGGGCACCATGTGTTGCTCAGAAAAACATTTGTCATTCTGGGTTTTTTGTAGATGGAAGATCTTGTCTGTCACAACCTGCTGCCCCTACTGAGTTCTCCTCTCCCTTTGCAGGTATGGCCTCACAGCTGCAGGTGTTCTCCCCTCCGTCAGTATCCTCGAGTGCCTTCTGCAGTGCCAAGAAACTGAAAGTGGAGCCGTCTGTCTGGGATGTTTCAGGACAGAGCAGTAGTGACAAGTATTATACCCACAGCAAAAACCTCCCAGCAGCTCAAGGGCAAGCCAGCTCCTCTCATCAGGTAGCCAACTTCAGCATCCCTGCCTACGACCAGAACCTCCTTCTCCCCGCTCCCTCCGTCGAGCACATCGTGGTCACCGCGGCCGACAGCACCGGCAGCAGCGCCACAGCGTCCTTCCAGAGCAGCCAGACCCTCACCCACAGGAGCAACGTTTCTTTGCTGGAACCATACCAAAAATGTGGATTAAAAAGGAAAAGTGAAGAGGTTGACAGCAACGGTAGTGTGCAGATCATTGAGGAACATCCACCTCTCATGCTGCAAAACAGACCTGCGGTGGGTGCTGCGGCCACGACCACCACGGTCACCACGAAAAGCAGCAGCTCCAGTGGGGAGGGGGATTACCAGCTGGTCCAGCATGAGATCCTGTGCTCTATGACCAACAGCTATGAGGTCTTGGAATTCCTGGGACGAGGGACGTTCGGGCAGGTGGCGAAGTGTTGGAAACGTAGCACGAAGGAGATTGTAGCCATCAAAATCCTGAAGAACCACCCTTCCTACGCCCGGCAGGGCCAGATCGAGGTGAGCATCCTGTCTCGCCTGAGCAGCGAGAACGCCGACGAGTACAACTTCGTCCGCTCCTACGAGTGCTTTCAACACAAGAATCATACATGCCTTGTCTTTGAGATGCTGGAACAGAACTTATACGATTTCTTAAAGCAAAACAAGTTCAGTCCGTTGCCCCTGAAGTACATCCGGCCCATCCTGCAGCAGGTGGCTACTGCCTTGATGAAGCTGAAGAGCTTGGGTCTGATCCACGCGGATTTGAAGCCGGAGAACATCATGTTGGTGGATCCTGCACGCCAGCCCTACAGAGTGAAGGTGATAGACTTCGGGTCAGCCAGCCACGTGTCCAAGGCCGTGTGCTCCACGTACCTGCAGTCCCGCTACTACAGGTAAGCTCTGCTCACTGCACCAGGGCAGGCTGGTCCTGCTGCGGTTCCTTCTACAGGCCCTGAGCTCTTCTGTCTCACCCCAGCTGAGGGGCAGCAGGAAACGATCAGCTCTGCATGTTTCCTGGAGATTTCTTCTGAAAGTCGGATGTAAATAAATAGAATGTCTGCCTGGCAAGGGTGGCCTAATCTGCAGCCCAGCACCTTCCTTTCTCCCAGCTCAGTGCACCAAGTTGATTTTACCCTGTCCTCTGTGGCCCTGTATGAGGTGGCAAGCTGGAGAAGCAGTATGGTGGTGTTAAGCAGTGGATTTTGGGTTGTTTGCCATGTTCTGAAACTTGTCCACTAACCTTGGCCGTTTAGAAGGGGGAGAAGTCAAAGGGATGCTGATTTCTATTTGCTTTTGTTTCTTCTGGTTCTTCATCTTTGTCTGAACCCCCTTCAGGAGCACATGACTTCCTGTGTCAGCCCTGGCTGAGTCTCGCTTTCATGGGACCTGCAGCTCCTTTAGAGCAGTGATGAGAGAGGTCTCTGCTTCCCTAGCAAGGTGTGGAGATGTCTTCTACCCCACTCCTGCCTAAGAATTAAAAATAAACTGTGGGCAGAAACGTTAAAACTCAGAAATTGGACATAAAGCAAGGTGGGGTGTTTCTTTCAGTTATTCCTCCAGCTTGGCTCTGTTCAGGGTGTATTTGAATTTAAGTAGCAGCAGACTTCAGTAAAAGGATGCAGAAAGAGCTCCTGGCTTCAAAGGGCCGTGGAGAGTCTGAGCTGTGTTGTCGGGGTGGCTTTGGGTGGGATGTGAGCTCTCTTGACGCAGAACTCAGAACCAGTATCTGGTCCTTCCAGCTGGGACCAGACAGGACTGAGACGCTCCACCCACCCTGGGTCTCTGCCCTGTTTGATGTCTTCCCTGGCTCCTCGCTGCAGTTTGAAGCCTGGCTTATTGTAGGTTTGCTCTGTTCATCCCTCGCGCTGCCTGTGTTCTTGCTCCCTTTGTTTTTGTGTTGTTTTTCCTTTTAACTCGAGCACCAGCACCAGCTTTCCGTGACATTCCTTTCATGTGATACAGACTTTTCTTAATCCATTGCTCACAATCTTTGCTCAGCTTGTTGGCACCAATCTTTCCAATTCTAAACTATTGATTGTTATTTTTTGGTTTTTTGGTAGCACCGTTGTCCCCTGTGCCCCCCTGCTCTGTAAAAACTCTCACTCTAAAAAACATCACCAATTTTGTTGTTGTTGCATGGAAGGAGGTGACCACTGGTCAAGCATCTGCTCTATCTGACTTGCCACACGTGTCAGCAAAGCAGTTTGGGGAGGCCCATGGTGCTCTCCAGTGTCTGGTATCTCAGAAAGCAGATTCAGCTGAGGAAAAGCAGTGAGGGGTGATAAATATCTCCCAGGGGCTGCAGGGAGGGGAATTTCTGCTCCATCTGCGTGTGGGGCACTGGGCTCCCAGCCCCTTCCAGCTCCCTGGGGTGACTGACTCTGCCAGAAGGGAAATAACCTGGGATTAGGTGGCGTTGGACTGTCTGCTTGGCTGAAGTGAAGAATGCTGTGATGTGGAAATCTAGCATTTAGTGATATGTAATTAGTCTAATGGTGATGATTACTGAAATCCATAATCTAGGAATTTACGGAGATGGCACAGAAACCAGCTCGTTGTGGGAGAACTGGATTGCTTTACCCATATTCACGTTAAATTACTGTTCAGATGAGTTCCAAGCTGGAAATTTGTTCAATGCTGTGTTTAGTGAAACAGTGTAGATCAATCCTTCATATGATTCTCTGTCAGCTATTAAAAATAAACTTCTCTGTGCTCACATTCTGGCTCTCAGTCCCTGTTACTGACACTGAGGTAACCTCTGCCTGCTGTAGAGCCCTCTAAACCAGCCACGCTCGGGTGCTGTAAGATGGATTTTCTGTTTTATGCACCCTTGAGGAAAAAATCTTCTTTTATTAGTTACTGTGTGTGCTGCTGGCGGTCATCCTGTCCAACAGCTCTGCTCCTCGGGGTCTGGCCGTCCTGGCAGTGGACACCTTGCTCCGTGTGCAGCTCCAGCAGCACTGGGATGTCACTCTGGGTTTGTCAGGACAGGTTAGGGCTGGGACAGGATCCCTTTTCCCCAGACCCTGGTGCTGCCTGTGCTGCGTGACCCCGCTCAGGAGGGGCAGTTGTACCCCTCACACTTCAGGGAGTGAGTAGAAGTGCCCCTGAAGGATTCTTTGGCTCTGAAGCCCAGCATGGAGCAGGAGTAGATCAGCTCTCTGCAGTGAACAGTTTCAGGGGCAGTTCTACCCCTCACACTTTAAAGGGTGAGTAGAAGTGCCCCTGGAGGATTCTTTGGCTCTCACCATGGAGCAGGAGTAGATTAGCTCTCTGCAGTGAGCAGTTTCAGGGGCAGTTCTACCCCTCACTGTCAAGTGCCCCTGGAGGATTCTTTGGCTCTGAAGCCAAGCATGGAGCAGGAGTAGAGCAGCTCTCTGCAGTGAACAGTTTCTGTGGCAGTTTAGGATGTTTCTGCAGTAATTCCTCACCTGAAACCCGGACTACCATCCTCAGGTGAGGTTGCTTTTGTTCCTGGGGAGGATGAACGATGGAAGGAAGCAGCTGGCAGCAATAAAGAATCCCTGGAATACTGATCTCCCTGCTGTGCAGATGGGGTTCACTCATGGCCTGTGTTCTGTGTGAGGGGGTTTGCTCAGCTCCCTGTCCCCGGTGCTGCCCGTGGGGCTGTGGGGAGCAGCGCAGACTGCAGGGCTGGACAGCTTGGGCCGTGAGAAGGTGGCCCTGAGCGCTGGGGGAGCTGCAGAGTGCAGGAGGATCCATTTCCCACCGCTGCTGTGGGCTCCATGACCTACTTCTGTCCCAGCCGTGCTGGCCTGGGGAGCAGCAGCGCCTGCTGCCAAGTCTGGCTCTGCTAATCCAGCTCTGGGCTGGCCCTGCCGCTCTGCGCTGCTGCCTCTCTCTGCAGCCTCCCTGTTCCCAGCATCCCGGGGCTGGGAGGGAATCTCGGGGTTCTCTGGGGCTGCTGTGAGTCCTTTCCCCTCTGAGAGTGCCTGAGTGTGTTTGTCGGCTTTGGGAGGCAGCGCTTGGCAAGCATCTGTGCAAAGAGTGCTGTTGATTTTATTTCAAAGAGCTTAAGATGGTAAAATCACTTTAATCTCTGACAGAGCAGCTCTGGAAGTGACCCCTGCCTGCTGTCCTGGTTCAGCTCACATCTCATAAGGCTGCTAATTGCAGCGGTGTAAAAGGAGATGAGACAAATTCTGGTTTCCCAGCCCTGTCCTGCAGTCAGGATGAAATCAGGTGGCTCAGGAGAAGTTCATTTATTTACTTGCAGGGATTAAAATACAAGGCTTTGTTGTCTTGAGTTTTGCAGTTTTCAGTGTTTCTCTTTGCTGTAATACTTTTTCACGCATGCTGTTGTAAACATGGCCATGTTTTTGCTAACTATTTATGTTTTTGTTAACTGTTTTAGTTGTTTTCATTCTATTCTCCTAGGCGGAGACATGGGATGGACGTTTCTTTGACCAGTGTGATTGAGAGGTGGTAATTTCTACCTCCAATCCACGGTGATTTCTAAGAACATATAAATAAAGGTTAGAGGGTTCTGGCCTCTCTTTTTGCTCTCTTTCTTTGGCTTCTCTTCTTGCTCGTTTATTTGGTTCTCTCATTTGGCTCTCTTTTTTGGCTCCTCAGCCTAGTTCGGGCACGTGTGTTTGTGTCCATACAGTGCAGAAACATCCACAAGACTTCAACTTGCTATCGTCATGGTATTGAGATTTAGGAATACATAAATCTATTCCATCCCGGAGTTAAAGACCAACAAACTGCCACAAATCTCTATTTCCACTGGAATTGGAGGGGGTTTTTTTTAACACACTTGTGGAGGATTAGCATGCTCTGCATATTCCACAAGCCATCTATATTTCAGTTTGTTTGCCAGTCCAAGTGCATGCAGCATTCCTGATGTGACAGGTCCGGGTCCTTTCTGAGTTGGAAATTCCTGCAGCAGGATAATCAAGAGGGACAGTCCAGTTTGTTGATGATGTCTCACACAGTAGTGGCAAGGGGAGCTCTGAAAATCCTCTGTGAATGTATGAATTGTATTTTTCTGCTCGTGAGGAAACAGATTCCTCTGGTTTGCACCTCTGAGCCTGTAGAAAGTTGTATCCACTCTAGCATATTTCCTTAAAATAGAAATGCTTAGCAGGACAGTCAGCATTCATCTATCAGCTACTGCTCATATTTGCATAATTATTTTATATTTTCACATGTGAGAAACCTTTCCAAAGTCAACAGCTGCCAGGAACAGCCAAACAAGAAGGTAGAAACCGATCAATGTTGAGTAGAGAGTGTTATTTTGTTTTAAATTGAATAATCTATTATTCTGATTACTGAAGGTGTATCATGGCTCTGGTTTGGGGGGCTCAGACATAATAAAATCTGGATAATGAAGAATAAATGTGACCTGACTGCAACAGGCAGCTGGTTCAGCTATTTCTCTTTTTTGTAGAATATAATGTATGGATTATAGACTGGTTTGGGTTGGAAGGGAGCTCAAAGGGCAGGGACACCTTCCAGTGTCCCAGGAGGGGCAGGGACACCTTCCAGTGTCCCAGGAGCGGGCAGGGACACCTTCCAGTGTCCCAGGAGCAGGCAGAGACACCTTCCAGTGTCCCAGGAGGGGCAGGAACAGCTTCCAGTGTCCCAGGAGTGGACAGGGACACCTTCCAGTGTCCCAGGAGCGGGCAGGGACACCTTCCAGTGTCCCAGGCTGCTCCAAGCTCAGTCCAGTTTTCTGATCTCTGCTTCCTGAGGTGCCCTGTGCCTGAGCAGCTGGGCTGAGCCTTTGTTTTGGAGGCACCTGTGTGGACACCTGAAACAGGAGGTGTGACTGTGTCACCGCGGCACAGAGGGTGATTAACCGGGGAGTCACTTCTTGCCCTGAACAAACAGTTGGGAGGTTGAGCAGTCAGATTTACTGACACCTGGACATGATGCAAGCCCTGGCTTTTAGAATTCTGTGGAGGGATCAGAGCTGCTTTCAGAGCCTTTTTTAACAGCTGAAGTATCCATAGTGTAACACAAGAAATGCCACACAAACCCTGGGGCATGACCAGGAAATGGATAGCCTGGAGTTCAGGGCTTTCCTGTCTTCCTTTGCTCTCCTCTTGGTTATGCATGATGAAGGTCAAGGCTTTCGTGTTTCCTGTACTTTCCAGAGTAAATTCCCACACCGGCTCGCCTGGGGTTTGCAGCACCTGGGGTTTTGTGCTCTATGCAAATGTGGGACCGGAATTTCTCCTGCCCGAACAGCCTCGGTTTGTTTCAGAACTCTGTGTAGGTGAAGAGCTCTACTAAAACATCCTTCTGTGTTATGAGTCAGCTCCAGACAGAAATCTCCCCGAAATTCCAGCCTGTTAGAGAAGCAAACCCTGCTTGGAGTGTGAGTTTTTTTTATCACCTCCCCCTAAAGGCTGGGCCAGACAGGTGCATTTTGCATTAGGTGTGGTTGAGTGCACACAAACCTGAAACACAACCTCCAGCTGGGCTCTCTGCATCCATTTTAAACTCGAAACTCTCTGAGCAAAACCTGCTGATAGAAACCCAGCAGCTCTCTGCGGAGCTCCTTCTCCTGGCTCTGCAGGTGCTCTGCTTTCCCACACGAAGCTGGCAGTCTCCTGCAGCTGCCTGCCTGGGCTCTCAAGACCTTCTCCCACAAAAGTCTGTTTGCCAGAGCTTTTCTTCTCAATTCTATTAGGATGGGCTGGGCCAGATAATCTTGAAGGTCTCTCGCAGCATTGATAATTCTGTGATGCTGTGTGCTGCCTCAGGGACACCTCATGTGCTGTCAAGTGTAATTAACTGATTAGTCAAGGAGTAACTTTATTTAACTGTGATACAAAGGCCTCCTAGGAGATGAGGGGCACCATGGCAATAAAAGAATCCACCTAAGCGATTAAAAGGTTGACATCCATTAGGCCACCCAAGGAAACAACTTCTGCTTTAAAGTGAGTAATTTATATTCACACAGATTTACTTGTGCGTGGAGGGGCTTTATCCAGAGGGAAGAAACGCAGCTTTCAGAGTAACAGATTTGACTTTGGCATTTTCTGTCCTTTTCCCTCGCCAGAGCTCCTGAGATCATCCTGGGCTTGCCGTTCTGCGAGGCCATCGACATGTGGTCACTGGGCTGTGTCATAGCTGAGCTGTTCCTGGGCTGGCCTCTGTATCCAGGAGCATCTGAGTACGACCAGGTGAGAGCACGTGGGGGATGTGGCATCTTCACACGAAACCACAATTTTCTATTTTCAAACCCTCCCGAACGGCCCTGGTCCCGCAGCAGCTGTCACCGGTGCACATTGCTGCTGTCTGAGCTCATCTCTCTGTGACATTCCCATTGTCTCTGGGCAGGCAGCACGGGCTTCTGTGTGTGTCCTGTCCAAAAAAGGGGCCAGTTTGCAGTTAACCCCTGGTTTCCAAACCCAGCAGCTGTTGAAACGCCTTCCTGCCAGAGCAGAAGTGATGTCTGTGTGTCCTGATGGGAAGCACCCTCTGTGATTCCACCATCAGGGCAGTTGTCCCTCGTGGGGACAGAGCGAGCCCATCATTCCTGCCCCGGTAATACCTGCAGCAACCCTCGGTTTTTATGCAAAGTGTGAGCCTCAAGCTGGCTTTGGAATCCAAGGGCAAGACTCTGAGAGGCATCTTGAACGAATTAATCCTTTCTGTGGATACTTGGCATTATTACCTGGCCCAGTCAGTGCCTATAAAAGGACAAAAAGTCTATGAGAGGGGGTTTTTTCTCAGAGTAGCTTTTCCACTGGGGTTTTTGTGGTGGGATCTTGTTACAGGGCTTGGTATGGGTTTCCTTATGTGATAAAACACATGAAAACTTGCTAAGTTTGAAAACTTCTTGGCCATGTGTCTTCCCAGCACTGTGAATTTCCAAAGGAAGCACAGAGGTACCTCAGTGAGCAGGATGAGTGAGAAAGTGGCTGAGGTAGGGCCTGGTGGTTTCCTTGTGCACTGAGTTTTGTGTAATTTTGAGAATCTTATCTGCTCATGTAGGTGGCTGGGGAGGAGCTGCTTTTTCCATTGCTTAATGACAGGATTCTGCAGCCCTCAGCGTGAGGTGGGACTTCACGGGGTTCGGTTTGATGTCTGAATTTCCCTTGAAGACCGGGGATGTCTTGGCTTTCATGTTTCCTGAGGTTCTGCAGCAGCAAGTGAAAGCTGAGGTGGAATTTGTGAGAGGACCTCTCCAGGAATGAGTTCATTCACAGCTATTTTTTAAAACATCCTTTGGCTGTAAAGCAAAAATTATATCTCATAAAGATAGAGCTGTTACCTGAGCTGTTGTGTGGATACAGGAAATATTCACCTGCTCTTAGATCCACCTTGGCTTCACTGAAACTGAGCCAATAAATTCCTGTGACAGAGCTGTGCCAGTGCCCTGTTTTGGCACAGCAGGAGTTTGGCAAATAAGGAATGAGATGTGCCAAAGGACCTGTGATTGATGGTTTGATCAAGGCATGGTTACCTTAACACCGTGGAGTTTTTCATAAATTTGCCGTTTTCTTTCTTTCTGAGCATACCTTTTTATTTGTTCTCTTTTTACCCATGTTTTATCAATACCATCACAAGGATTCAGGTGCATCTTCCAAAATTCCAAGCCTTTTTTTTTTTACATGTAAAAATAAATATATTAAACGTGTTTGAGGATATTTGGTCTTGGTTTCTTGGTCAGTGAGAGCTTTGCCATGACATTATCCTAAAATTGTGTGCCTAGAGTTTTATGTAGCCAGGCACAGCAATGTAGCTTGGATAATTATGCCTTTAATTATATATACCTACAAGATAAATTCTGTGGTATTTTCCCCTCAAAATGTGTATTTCTTATGCTGCTCAATGTCTTAAAAGCTTACAGCCTGTCACACATAATTTAGCAAGAAACTATTTCCATACGATAAAAAAGATGCATTTAAAGCCTAAAATTTCTGCATGGCTGCAAAAATGGCTTTATAAATACTTGAGACGGTCCCTTTAATTTTGGAGATCTGGGCATTCTTTCTTTCCAGGTAATTTCCTATTAGCTGTGAGCAAACCTGGCTGTTAATTACCCCATTAGCTGTGAATTCTTTCCATTGGGAGTCCTCACTCTTTTAATTTTCTTTCCTAGATTCGTTACATTTCCCAAACTCAAGGCCTTCCGGCGGAGTATCTTCTCAGCGCAGGAACGAAAACAAGCAGGTTTTTTAACAGAGACCCAAATTTGGGGTACCCACTGTGGAGGCTCAAGGTTTGTTCGTCTCTCCCACCCCCAATTCTGTTTTGTTTTCATGGATGGAAATTCCCTCCTGGTTTGGGTGTGCTGCGGGTGAGGATTGGCTTCGGGACGGGGCTGGTTTGGGGTCTGTGCTCGCAGGAGCTGCCCTGGCAGTGGCGGCCGTGCCAGGATGGCACCAGCAGCGAGTGGGTGTTCAGCCACTGAGATAATGGGTGCTTATTACGGGCTGCTCATTCGCAGGGAAGTGTGTCATCTTGTTGTCATCCCCTGACAACACAACCACTAAAACACGGAGTGTTTGCTGCTGGGTTTGTTCGTTTTAACAGGAATCTGGGCACGGGTTGGCAGAGGACAGGACAGAACGGGGTTTAGGCCTGATTTGCCTTTAAAGCTGAGCAGCAGAAAGAAGGGAATTTTGTCTTTCTTCTTTGTGGAAGAGGGATTTAAAATATTTATAGCCTCTTCTCTTCCTAAATCAGAAACCTTCAGTTCTTTTGGCTAATGCACTACCTAAGGAAGCCTTGCAATGAAGTCATCCCGTCGTTAATTCAGCTTTGCAAGGAATGATCTTCCCAGCTGAGGAAATGGGGTCCCAGGGCTGCTTGGGTTTGACCTGCTGGTGTGGGGTTTGTCTGAAAGCAGCAAATGAGCATCTGCCTCAGCAGTTTCCTTGCTGCTTTTTCCTTATCAGTATGCACTACCTCAGTTTATGTGAATGTTTTCTTTTATAGACCCCAGAAGAACATGAGTTGGAAACAGGAATAAAATCAAAAGAAGCTCGGAAATATATATTCAACTGTTTGGATGATATGGCGCAGGTGTGTGGGGATCTTGGGACACAGACAACTCATTACATTTTCACATTTCATTTAGTAATTTTAGGTTTTTTGGGGATCTCTAAAAATGAGCCTCCTGAGCTGGAGCAGTCAGTCCTCCACTGGCAGTTCAGAGCGCTGGTGTAGGTTTACCACGGTGCCAATTTGCATCAGAAATCAGTGGGTTAAAAACAGTCAGAATGTTAATTATGAACCTGTTTGGAGTGTTCTGTGATTTCTTACACCTCAGTGTGTCAGACAGGAGTGTGCCCAGCCTGTTCTCAGTGCAGTGGAGCAGCAGGAGCGCTGAGCCCTTGCAGATGGGTTTGTAGGGTTAGACCTCCTGCTGGACTTTGGAAATATTGACCAAAATTACAGATCATCCATATTTCCATTCTCTTTAGAGGTAAAATGAAGGAATGCCTGAGTGATTTTAATATCATGAGGCCTGAAACCTTAAATACCAAATTTCTATCACTTTTGTAACTGTTCAGGTTACATCCATGCAGAGAAGGTGGAATCATTCTGGCTTGCCAGATTTCCCCAAAACATGAGGGCATTTTGCCAGTGAGTGGAGAATGAAGCCTGGGTGATCCCTTTGAACAGACAAATTCCTGTTGAGGAGAGAATTCCACGTGCAAATTTGACTTTCTGTCACAGAACGAGCAAGGGAAAGGCGGTGTGTTAGCACCATAATACCTGAAATTAGTCTGGCTAGGAGACAGAAAAGCTTCATAAATATTTCTGTGTGATGTGAAATTACTAACAACTAACGTTTGTTAGTTTAAATTAACTAAAAACTAACATTTAATAATGGCAGCAGTTAATTTGATGTTTGTGTGAACTGCTCCCGTGCTGCTTTCCAGGTGAATATGTCTACAGACTTAGAAGGGACCGACATGTTGGCAGAGAAGGCTGACCGAAGGGAATACATTGATTTGTTGAAGAAAATGTTGACAATTGATGCAGATAAGAGAATTACTCCACTGAAGACTTTGAACCATTCGTTTGTTACAATGGCACATCTGCTGGACTTCCCCCACAGTAACCAGTAAGCTCCCCTGGATGGGTTGTTTTGTTTCGGGATTTACTGGAACACAGAACAGCACTTCCCAGCTTTCTGTCAATGCTGTTTGCTGCAGTTCCTGGCTGATCTGAAAAGAGCAATGGCATGCGTAAGGAATGGAATGTTCATAAGCTTCCTTTTCACGTTTTAGGACATTCTTTGTTGGTTTAAAAGAACCTAAACCTAAAGCATGTGCATAAAAAGTCGGGGATCTGTCACATCTCTGTCCTGTTTTTACAAATCTGATGTTTTCCTTCTGTTGTTCTGTTCCAGTGTGAAATCTTGCTTTCAGAACATGGAGATCTGCAAGAGAAGAGTGAACATGTACGATACGGTGAATCAGATCAAGAGCCCTTTCACCACTCACGTTGCTCCCAACACAAGCACAAACCTGACAATGAGCTTTAACAACCAGCTCAACACAGTCCACAACCAGGTACAGCATCGTTCACCTATTTTATCCTCATCAAAGACACAGAGTGGGCTAATTTGGTGCCTTCTGCCCAAAATTTAAACTACTCTCCAAATTTGTAGTCTTGTCTCAAAGTCTGTTTTTCCAAAACTCGGGCCCTTCATGTACTGGAAATTTGTCTGTCAGTTCAGCAACAGGAGTAAAGCTGGTGCAATTCATGTTTTTTGTTTTGTGTTGTTTTAAGCTTTTTACCTCAAACATTTTCCAGGTGTTTTCCTCCTAGTTTAATATCGATGGTTCCTGTTGTTTGTTTTGTAACAGAGAGAGATAAGGCTACAAGAGATAAATGATTTTTTGTTTGTTTTTACTTCCCCAGGCCAGCGTGTTGGCTTCCAATTCTACTGCTGCTGCTACTCTTTCCCTGGCCAACTCGGACGTCTCCCTGCTCAACTACCAGTCTGCCCTGTACCCATCCTCTGCGGCCCCGGTGGCAGGAGTGGCTCAGCAGAGCGTTTCCTTGCAGCCTGGCACCACCCAGATCTGCACCCAGACCGACCCCTTCCAGCAAACCTTCATTGTCTGTCCCCCTGCTTTTCAGAGTAAGCGGAGAACCCTCGGTCTGATCTGTGGTTTCAAGCAGTTGAGGCAGGAGAAGTTGGGGTTTGCACTGATCTGAGGAAACCCTGGCTTGAGCAGAGCCCTCCGTGGGTGTCACACGGGGCTCTTGCATCAGTGCAGAACCAGGTCAGACATGTGCAGGCAGCTTGATGCCCTTCCAGGTCGTGCTGGAACAGGTGACAGCATCTCGCCTGCCTGGCTTGCAGCCTCCAGCTGGTTGCTCAACCAGTTTTTCCCCCCAAACTGAACCCAGCAGCATTCCACAGAAAGCAGGGAACAGAGGAGCCAGACCTGCCTGGAAATCAGAGTGTCTTGCCGTGTTTGTTATCTCCAGAGCAGCTCTCTGGTGTTTGAGCCTCAGTTCCCAGCCCTGGTGCAGGGTTTTGCTGCCAGCAGATTGTCCCAGGCTGTGGGTCAGGGAGCTCAGCTCTGCTCGTGCCTCTGTTCATGCTCAGGGTGTGCAGCTGTGCTGACATCTGGATTGTCTTGGTCTGGGGGGTTTTTGTGATCTGGGAACTGACAGTGTAAGGCTCAGGCTCTGACCTTGTCTCAGGCAGCTCAGATGAGGTGTCTGTGCTGCCTGTGCTGCACACCAGACTCCCCAGCGCCCAGCTGCTGAGGGCTGCCTGTCCACCATGGCCATCCCAGGATGCAGAAGTGTTCACTTCAGCTGGACTTTTACTGGGATTTTGTCAAAGCTTTTTTATCCCTTAATCCAACCCTATCCTCTGCCCTTACCTGGGAGGAATCTGATTTTTGGAAACAAATGAAAGAAAGAAGAATAAAGCAGCTTAGTGATGTGTCTTGTCCTCCACAGCTGGACTTCAGGCAACCACAAAGCATTCTGGGTTCCCAGTCAGGATGGAAAACGCTGTCCCAATTGTGCCACAAGCACCTGCAGCACAGCCACTGCAGATCCAGTCTGGAGTTCTCACCCAGGTAAAAAAACCTCCCCAACCCCTCCCATAGGCTCACCTGCAATTCCACCATCCAGGAGAAGCTCCCTGAGTGCAGGGGGGTCTCAGGACACTCAAAGGTTAAATGCAGGTCACTTCTAAGACAGTATTTTCTTGTTTTATTTTGTTTTTTTCTGGAATATTTAAAGTCTGAGCTATTTTATGTCATGTGCCTCCCCGGTTTTAGGAGTTTGATTTAAAAATGGGAATAAAGATGTGGTTTTTCAGCTGCTAAAATCAGGCTGTATTTTTTCAGGCGTGGACACTGCCTTACAGGCAGTGCTGGTCATTTTTGCCTACGCTTTAAAAACGTGGCAGGAGAAATCATTGCTGTGAGAAGTGAGATTCCAGTAAACAGAGGTGACAACACAGATTACTCAGGCTAAAATTTCATCTTTAAATCAACAAAATTATCTCTGAATCCTTCTCAGCTAGTTACATTCTTAGTGTGAATTAATGTGTAGCAATGACATTTCTATTCTGCAGTTTGCAGTTTAAGCAACGTGCAATACCAAAATTCACAAATCATTCTAAAAATGCTGTTTTAAATACTAGTGTCATAAATTAAAACCATTTTAATTTCCAAAAAGTAATCCTTTAATATACAATAAGTGCCCAGTGATTCACGAGTTTTATTCACTGAAAATTTGTAGTTGCCTTTATAATTAAGTGCATTTTTATTTATTTAGTTTTAGTTTCTGCTGGCGTTAGCACACACTCTGTTAGTTTTACTTTCCAGACAGTTTATTGGACTCACTGACCTTCTTGTAGAGGAGTAATTTTTAGTTTGTTCAGGCCAAATATTTTGGTGGCATTCTGTGCTTGCTGCTTTCTTTAGCAGTAATGACACAGGTCACAGTGTCCCCAAAGCAGAATCCACTGGAGGGCCCACCTGAACCCAAGAGTGCAAATTGGACACTGAGAATCTCATTTGAATTCGACATTTGATGGACTGATACACATCTGGGTGGCTTCATCACAGAGAACTCTGCTCTTCCATGACACAAAAGACCTTCAGGAAATCCCATAGTTCGCCTTTCCTCAAGAGTTCCGTGTGCGGATTTGAAGGTCTGACAGCCAGAGCAGGGAGCTGCCCAGGGTGCACTCTGTGCTGGGCTAGTGCAGCGGGGCTGTCACGTGCCCTCTGGGACCCGGTAAAGGGCCAGGAGCTGAACTCACTTTGACTTTTGAACTGTGCCACTGGAGAGATCCCATCCCCAGATTTCTCCCCAGCTCATTTTGACTTTTGAACTGTGCCACTGGAGAGATCCAGTCCCCAGATTTTTCCCCAGCTCACTTTGACTTTTGAACTGTGTCATCGGAGAGGTCCTGTCCTCAAATTTTTCCCCAAATAATTTTGATTTTCAAACTGTGTCATCAGAGAGATCCCATCACAAATTTCTCGCCAGCTAATACTGACTTTTGAACTGTGTTGTCAGAGAGATCCTCTCCCCAAATTTCTCCCAACTCACTTTGACTTTTGAAGTGTGTTATTGGAGAGATCCTGCCTCAATTTTTTCCCCAGCTAATATTGACTTGTGAACTGTGTCATCAGAGATCCTGTCCCCAAATTTCTCGCCAGCTAATACTGACTTTTGAACTGTGTCACTGCAGATGTCCTGTCCCCAAATTTTCCGCAGCTCATTTTGACTTTCCAACTGTGTCATCAGAGATATCCCATCACAAATTTCTCCCCAACTAAATTTGACTTTTGAACTGTGTCATCAGAGACATTCTCTCCCCAAATTTCTCCTGAACTCATTTTGACTTTTGAGCTGTGTCACTGGAGATGTCCTGTCCCCAAATTTCTCGCCAACTCATTTTGACTTTAGAACTGTATCATCAGAGAGATCCTGCCCCAGATTTTTCCCCAGCTAATACTGACTTTTGAACTGTGTCACTGGAGATGTCCTGTCCCCAAATTTCTCCCCAACTCACTTTGTGTTGTCAGAGAGATCCTGCCCCAGATTTTTCCCCAACTAATTTTGACTTTTGAACTGTGTCATTGGAGATGTCCTGTCCCCAAATTTTCCGCAGCTCATTTTGACTTTAGAACTGTGTTGTCAGAGAGATCCTGTCCCCAAATTTTCCGCAGCTCATTTTGACTTTAGAACTGTGTTGTCAGAGAGATCCTCTCCCCAAATTTCTCCCCAACTCACTTTGACTTTAGAACTGTGTTGTCAGAGAGATCCTGCCCCAGATTTTTCCCCAGCTCGTTTTGCCTTTTGAACTGTGTCACTGGCCGTGTGGTTCCCAGATTCCCAGCTCCTCGTGCTCTCCTGGGGGCCGTGTGGGTGCCTGTGGAGGAGCCGCAGGGTCTGGGTGTCGGTGCCGGTCCCTTCCCGCGCCGCGGTGCCCCTCGCCTGGCGCTGTGCCCCGCGCCCTGACCTGCACCTGCCTGCCTCAGCTCGTGTGTTTCACTCACTGCCTGATCTACATTTCAGGGAAGCTGTACACCACTAATGGTAGCAACTCTTCATCCTCAAGTAGCCACCATCACGCCGCAGTATGCGGTGCCCTTTACCCTGAACTGCGCAGCCGGCCGGCCGGCGCTGGTCGAACAGACGGCTGCAGTACTGGTAATTGCCTCCCTTGATTGTGTTCACTAACTGAGTTTTTGTTTTAACTTAGACTTGCAGAGGGCATGGAAGCATGTGCCATCTTGTGGCTGTGTTCTTGCTACATCTTAATGTCTCGTTGTTTTCCTCCCCAACATTGCTGAAGCACTGTCTGACTCTGACGTTTAGTGTGGCTCTGTAAAGAATCCAGCCCCATTGACTATTGCCTCTGCTAGCCTAGCACTGAACGCTCTTCTAAACTAGACCCTAGAAGAGTTGTAATCGTTCTTGTTCTTCGCTTACTCTCCTACCTTTGCCTTTTGATTGTGGAACACAAAGGAATCAGTCTTTAGCTTGACTCTGCTACAGGTACCTGGATGGCCAGAATTTGACCTACTTGCCGAGTTAGCTCCATATTTTGTTTCCAACACGTGTAAAGCTGCTTTGTGTGGAGAAATGTTTCAGATCATTAAGCACAGGCTAAAATCTCTAATGACAGCAAATCCTTTAATGTATTGCTTTAGCAGATGATTTCTCTTAACCTCTGTTGAACATTGACAATAATTTTCTGGCCTTTTGTTATTTATAGCCAATCGCACGTAGCTCGCTTCATCCAGATAAAAGATTCTGTTCTTCACAGATCCTTTCAGTTGATATGTATTTCTTGGTTGAAATTAAAGGTGAGCTCTAGTATCCAAAATGGCAATAGCTAGCTTTTAGGTCATTTGGAACAATTTTAAAAAAAAAAGGATGGGGGAAAGGGAACGAACACACCTTTAAGAAGTGTATGTTTGCAAAATTGTCCTCTTCTGTATTCTGGCACCTGCATCAGAACAACTTTGCAAGTGCCACAAAGAAGTCATTGTAAAACTCCAGAATCAGATCAGTGAAGCTTATGAAAACATTGCAGTGCCCTGAAGTGCTGGTATCCTCACATGTCCTTCAAAGCACATTCCATTGTGTGAACCATGTCGTTTCTTGTGGCTTTAAAGTGGTAGTTTGAATGTCATTTTCTTCCGAGAGGGAGGCCTCTGCTGAAGTGGAATTTGCTCGAGTCACACCTGTCCTGAAATTGAAACCCACTCATTTGAGTTCTTGTGAACCAAGCGAGCTGCTCCCTGGGCCTGAGGAGGGGAAGGCAGGAGAGTGGGGCTCTCCTGGTCACAGCCCTGAGCTGACCAGACCCGGGGGTGCCTCTTCTTTCCTCCCGCTGAATTCGGGTTGCTGAAAGGCCGCAATCTGGGCTCCAAAAACAGCAAGGGGTGACTGTAGCAGAGCTTGGGACACGAGTGAGTTGTTAGTGACGTTTCCCAAAGTGTATTTGGGCTTTGATCCAACAGGCAAATTCTGTCCTGCCGTGGGCGTGCAGTGGGCTCGAGGTTCAGCTCCCCTGTCCAGCAGTGGGATCAGAGCCGGCTGTCTCCAGACTCCGAGCCCGCATTCTGAGTTTCTCTGGAGGACTTGACTCGTTCTCTTTGGATTCTGGGAGCCTTTGGCGTGAATTTGCTCACCTTTAGTGCTTCCGACACTTCTCCCTTGCTGCTTCCCCTGAGTTTGCATTAGCCATTTGCTAAGCTTTGCATATTTTTGTCCTTCCTCTGTCAAAACAGTTCGTCGCTTGGAAGGCCCGATTTCTGCCTCTCATTGGGAATTTATATCTTGCTGTATTAAACTCTCTGCTTTGTCTTGTGCAGGTGTTGGCTTTTGGAAAGACGCATGGTGTGACTTTTAACATATTTCTCTTTTTATTTTTTATTTTTTCAATGTTGTTGTTATTATTATTATCGTTGTTATTATTCCGCTTATGTTGGCAGAGGTTTTAGCAGCTCTCTGCTTTGAAGGCTTCTTGTTCGGAACTGGTTATTTGTACTAAGTGGATCTGTTACTTGCAGAAATACCGAATTTAAAGCAGCAGGTTTTGCAGTTTGAGCTGCGAGAGAAAAAGCCATATGTTATCAAAATCACGGAAATATTACACTGTCAAATTTATTTGGACAGGAACATAGATAATATTAATGAATTGAACCTGCCTTCATGTAATTAAATTATCTCTCAGCGTGGCTTTTCTTAAATACTTCATTGAGGTGGATGAATTTCCGCAATAATGACACCATCTCAGCTCTCGCAGTGTGAGCCCTGCAAGGCAGAAAAGCAGAAAGGACCAAATTGGCTTAAAATGTTGGGACTTTTCAGCAGAGCAGTGGTGTGAGTTTGCGTTCGGGAACAGTCCCGAGCGCCGCTGCTGCACCTGGCAGTGCAATACCTGGCTGCGTGTGCAGCATGGTACCAACGCTGTTTTCTCCAGATGACAGCAGCGATAGAGGAGATTAGCAAAATGCTGGGGAAGCTCATTCCTCTGGTTTTCGTGCTCTTGGGAAACCGTGCAAGGATGAGCCGTATCTCTGCAAGCCAACAATCCACCCCGGTGCATTTATTGCTTGGACAAATCTCTCTGGCCGCCCCTGCAGGAGCTGAAGCCTAGTGAGCCTCGTGTCTGTGTTTGTTGTTTTGCAGCAGGCCTGGCCGGGGGGAACCCAGCAGATCCTGCTCCCTTCCACCTGGCAGCAGCTCCCGGGGGTTGCTTTGCACAACTCTGTTCAGCCGGCGGCCGTCATCCCCGAGACCATCGGCAGCAGCCAGCAGCTGGCTGACTGGAGGTAGGGACTGCAGGGGCTCTGCTCCCTGCCGGGGGGGAATGCATCCCTCACCGTGCCCAGAATGTCTCCCTTCCCCTGAGCAGCTCGTGGTTCCTGCAGTGGAGTCATGGGGTTTGGGTCTCCTGTTTTTTCTCTGCTCCAGGAATGCACATTCCCATGGAAATCAGTACAGCACTCTCATGCAACAGCCATCTCTGCTGACCAACCACGTGACGCTGGCCACAGCGCAGCCCCTGAATGTTGGGGTTGCTCACGTTGTGAGGCAGCAGCAGAGCAGCAATGTGCCAGCAAAGAAGAACAAGCAGCCAGCGCCGAGCACAGCCAAGTAAGGATTCCATTGCTTCCTTTCCCAGTCCTAGAAAAGCCACCAGTCTGCTCGTGGAGGTTGCCTTTGTGGTGTGAAAAACGTGTCTTCTGATCACAGAGGCATTGAGGGTGGAACTTTATTTTGCTGCCGTTGCGTTTAAAGATGTCTCGGGAAAAGCCTCTGTCACTGATTTAAATCATTAATTTCAGTGAGTGCAAGGCCATGGTTGGCCACGCGCTTTGCTGTGCTGATCAGAAAGGTTTTACACCCTCAGGGGTGTTGGTGCCACAGCAATGCAAGTGACAGGATTGTTGGACAGGGTGTGGCAGGTTTCTGGCAGTGTTCAGGTGGGTCAGTCCCACCCAGAGCATCTCTGAGTGTCCCTGGCTGTGTCTGTGGCACTTCGCTGTTTGAGGTTCTCCTTATGGATTTCAAGGTGCTGCTGCCTGTGTGTTCCTAATGCTGTTTGCCCCAGCCTCTGACACGGAGCTGAGTCCTGCTGTGCTTCTCCCGCAGGCCCAGCTCGTCTCTGGAGCCCGTGCCCACCCAAGTGTACTCCCTGATCGGGAGCAGCCCCCTGCGCTCCACCTCCTCCTCGTCCAACGTGCTCGTCCCCGTGCAGGAGCAGCACCAGCCCATCGTGATCCCGGACACCCCCAGCCCCCCCGTCAGTGTCATCACCATCCGCAGCGACACCGATGAGGAAGAGGACAGCAAATACAAACCTGCCAGGTGGGAGCTTCGTTCAGCCACTGCTGGGCTGGGCTGGGCTCAGCTCGCATGTCAGGGAGAGCGGGGGACGCGATGTGTGAACCCTGGGCAGGCTCAGAAGAGCTGCACGAGACAGAAAATTCTCCATCACACCTCTGTGTTGGTGTGCCTGTAGTTAATCTGAATTTTGTCCAGCAAGGAGGGAGGGTGTGAGATCCCAGAGGGAGACCTGTAACCTGGTGGGAAAAGCCAGAATGTTTCCCATTTGCCTTTTGTCTTTTCTTGCCCTGCAGTTTGGGTATGAAGCAGAGATCCAACGTCATCAGCTACGTGACCGTGAACGACTCCCCTGACTCCGACTCATCCCTGAGCAGCCCCTATGCCCCAGACCCCCTGTCCTCGCTCAGGAGCACAGGGGGGGCCCTGGAGCTGCCCAGCAGAGCCACTGCCGACAGCTCCAGCTCCCGGACCATCATCGTCCCGCCCCTGAAAACGCAGCTTAATGACTGCATCGTAGCCACCCAGGCTTCAGGTGGGTCTCTCGGGGTGCTCGGGGGCTTTGCCAAGGCTCGGGTGCCCTCCTGTCCCTGACACATTCATCCTCACCAGTTTGGACTTTCCACATTGGTTTTCTGCAGCTTTGGGTTTCACAGCTGCTGTTCTGAAAGCCTTGCTCTGCTTTCACAGTCATTGATAGATTTACCTTTCATTTCCACTTGGCTGCATTTAGAAAGATCTGTAAACATTCCTGATGCTTTCTTAGTCACATTTGAAATGTAATTAAAGCAAAGTCTCTGGACAGAAACAATCAGTTTGGTGCCCAGGGCTGGTTACCGCCAGCGTGGGAAGGGCAGGACTGGACTAAGCTTGTGACATCTTCCAGGCATCCTGAGCAGCACCAGTAAGACCAAGCCAGTGGCCTCAGTGAGCGGGCAGTCGTCGGGATGCTGCATAACACCCACGGGGTACCGCTCGCACCGCGTGGTCACCAACGGCGTGCAGCCCCTCAACCTCAGCCAGGTGAGCCTGCCTGCCTCTGCTGGCCCTGCGCGTGTGCAGAGCTGCCCCAGGAACAGGGCAGGGACAAGGGCTGGGCTGCAGGAGGATCGGTGGCTGCGAGCTCTGGTTCTTTGGAGCTGATTCTCTCCTGGGGTGGTGCAGGGTGGGATAGACTCTGTGGGGAGTACAGGGGAAGTTTCTCGAGGCAAAGGCTTTGTTCCTGTACCGGAGGGCAGGAGAAGGAAGTGTGGTTCTGTCCACAGTGTCTCTTTGTGCTCCTTGTCACACCGGACTTACAGCAGGTCCTTTCTGCTGCTCAGGTGGGAGGGTGACACCAAGATCCAGCTGTTGAATTAGAGTAGCTCTGAAGGCCCAGTATGAGGAAATTCTTTAGTTCTTTACCTTCCTTTAGATCTCACAGACACCCACCCAGACGGTTAAGACTGGACTTTCTCTCTCAAACTAACAATTAGCACCTGACATCTTTAAATGTTTCAATTCAAAGATTGGTTTCACTGCATTTTGTGTCAGGACTTTTGGTCTTTGGGTCACGCTGCAGCAGCCTCTCAGGAGGGAGGGAGTGTTACCCCTGCAGTTCACTTCTGGCGTGGGCGTGGTGCAGGTTTTGTGGTGCTAAAGAGGGGCAGCCCTGCTGCCTCCCTCCCAGGGTGCAGAGTGAGGAGTTCTGGGGCTGGATCTGAACTGGGACCTGCCTGCACGTGTCCAGCTGTGGCACTTTGACCCCACTGCGGAGGAAAAGTGTAACCTTTGTCCCTGGAACAGTGTCACCCTTCTCAGACCTGCAGGAGGGTGTCGCAGGGGAGGGCCTGCAGCTGTGTCAGGGGGCTGGAGGTGTCCATCGGGGGCTCTGGCTGCCCCTCGCTCCCCTGAGCCTGACCACTAACCTCCCTCACTCCTTCCCCCTGCAGAACCAGCAAACCACAGTGCTGGCCTCCCAGGAGAGAAGTGGCAATGCTGTCCCACGCCGGCAGCAAGCTTACGTGGCCCCCCTCACGTCGACGATTTCTCAGGCTCCCTACACGTTCCAGCACAGCAGCCCAGTGCATCCCCACCTGGCAGCAGCCACGGCCAGCGCCCACCTGCCCAGCCAGCCCCACATGTACACTTACGCGCCCAGCACGGCGGCCACGCTGGGCTCCACCACGTCCATCGCCCACCTCTTCTCCCCGCAGGGCTCGTCGCGCCACACCACCTACGCTGCCCACCCCAGCACCCTGGTGCACCAGGTCCCCGTCAGCGTGGGGCCCAGCCTGCTGACGTCCGCCAACGTCCCCCCCGCCCAGTACCAACACCAGTTCGCCCCCCAGTCCTATATTGGTGCTTCCAGAGGATCTGCAATTTACACTGGATACCCGCTGAGCCCCACCAAGATCAACCAGTACTCCTACTTGTAGTTCCCAGTGAAGCGCTGTCCTGCGACGGGCCGGAGAGGCTGGAGGAGGAGTTCAGGTGAACCTTTGCCTGGGAATGACTGCCTGGTTCGTGTTTCTCCCTGATCTGGTTGTATGTTGTTCCCAAATGTCTCTGGTGAGTTCAGTCACTAACCGAGCAGCATGCTTTGTTACCAGTACGAGGGTCACTAATTAAGTTTTTAAAATTTTACTTACTTTTTATAGATGCTTTTAAAAAATTCATGGTCACGTTTATTTAAGGTTGTTCTGTTGTGCTAATCAAAAGGGGTGTCAAATCAGCGTCTCGGAAGACAGATCCTGATGTCTTTTTTAACTTGTGTAACTTAAACAAAAAGATTTGCAGATTCTATTTTAGCAGCTTGCACAAATCCACGTTGCCACTAAAAATGTAAGTGCATGTTTATCTCGTTACGTTGCTGGGGCAGTTTTAAAATCAGATTTACTATTTTAACATCTGTTCCCTGATTCACTTTGTCTTTAACAAATTGCTGGTTCTGCAAAAGCCATCACACCTCCATACGTGTTTCTGTCAAAGGTGTTTTGTTTGCTCCTCTGCTTTGTTTAAGGGCTGGTGGAGGCAGCTGCCTCGTGCCAGCACCACGATACATTCAGGAGTCCTGTAAACCCTGGAGTCTGCTTTGTTCTCTCAAAATTCTCCATAGCCCAGCTGAATTTTCGTTGTGTTCGTTGCAGAATTCTTCCAAGTGGTTCAAACTGTATTCAGGATCTCACTGTGTGGCAGAGCTCAGCAGCTCTGCCGGGGTGGTGGTGTTGTCTCCAGCTGAGAGTGAACAGTGCAGCATTGCTCTAAAATTTGGTTTCTGCAGCTTATTAGATGCTGGCCCTATAACGGAGCTGGATTCCTTCACAGAAGCACAGGGCTTTGCTTTGTTCTGTTTTTCTTAATATTTTGCCTCACGTGATTCATTGAGGAGGGAGATGAATTTGAAATACAATGAAACATCACTGTATTGATGTGTACAGCTTTTTATACTCCTGTGAGCGTATCCTCCTGGATATGTCAGCAGCTACTCTAAAGCGCTCTTAATAAGACTTGTAAACAGTACGTGCATGTAGGAATTGCAACAAAAAAAACAGCAAAAAAAGAGAAAAAAAACGAGACAAAAAAAGAGAAAGAAAAAGAAAAAAAGGAAAAAAAATCCAGATTTTAAAGTTTATTACTGAATTTAAAACTATTTTAGAAGTTTTGTATTGGTGGTGTTTTAATATTTTACAGAAAATGAAATATGTACATATTGATTAGAAAAATATAACAAGCAAAACTTCCTGCTAACCCCAAATGTTCTGTCTTTGTAATCAAAATGTGTAGTGATTATACTTGAACTCTGTACTTAGTGTTTGTCTAATTCTTAAACGTTCCTGGGGATGGAAGTGTTGTATCCTTTGTATTTAAACCAAAATGAATTGATTCATGTCGGAATGTATGTGATATAATGCAATGGTTAGAGCTCATCACTGTAGCACTGAGAGAGGAGTAGAGCTTCACGAGCGGAAAGGATACCTTGGATTTGTTTTGCACAGGTATGTGTGATGAAGAGTTGTTTGGTGTGTCCCCTTATTGTAGTGCCTTAAATGATGACGTAGTGTGACTAGAGTTTACAGTGAGCTTGCCTTACGAGGGACCAGCAAGCCCCCGTCGAATTGAAGCAATTCACCCACCCAGCTCCCCCAGCCAGAGCAGCAGGATGGTGCAGAGCCCTCTCCCCGTCACCGCGCTCACCCCGCCGCCGTTCTTGTTCCCAGTGAAGCGACGTCCCCTCGAAGCTTTCCCTTGAAATGGCACATGTACTGTTAGTGTCTGTCGGTGCATTTCGAATAAGGTAGTGCTGGGAATGCATTGGAATGTTTAGTCTAATATTGCAGAAGTGATTAAATAACGTGCAATCACTTTTATTAGGTTTAGTGTGGCGTTACCTTCCCCCCCACAGGAATAGCAGACGTGTCGTGTAAAATATTGCTAGCTTGGTTGATAGAATATTTATACCAAAGAGAGCCTGCTGTAAAGCACATAATAATACCATTAAAAAAAAGTTTTATAATGCTACTGCTAATGTGGAGTTGTTGGGAAGGTCTGTCAGCTGTAGCCCTAGTTAGTGTTCAGAGGAAACACTCACTTTGGATAATCAGTGCAGGTTTTGGACTACGCTTTGTTTTCTCGGGTCCCTTGTGGTAGGAATTATTTCTCATCTAAACACAGAAAGTTTCTAGTCCAAAAGGATGATATAAACTGGTCCGAGCGGTCGTGGTACTGCAGCAATAAGAGGTTTGGTAACCCTGAACCCCAGTTTATGTTCCGTCCCAGCGGGAAGGAGGCCGGTCCTGACCGGGCTGTGGCGAGGAACGCCAGAGTCATTCCTGCAATCCCGCGTTTCTGCTGGGAGGAGGTCTGGGCTGGCCGGAGCTGTGGAGGGATGCAGGGATGCAGGGATGGAGGGCTGTGGAGCTGGCCGGTAGCATTAGCCCCCGTTATGTTCCGTGTTTGTGGTCGGAGCGCTCCCGCCCGCGCGCGGAGAACCACCCTCGCTGTGCCACGTCGTTGCTGCAAACGATGCTGTTTGTTGCCCTAGGCACTTTCTTGCTTTTTTTGACATTGCTTGTGTTCAGTACTTGCCTCGAGATACCTCTTGGGTACAGAGTCGTGCCTTTCCACCGAAAGGCAAACCGAGCTCCAACTCCCTGTTTCGCAAATAGGACTTCGTGGAAAACACTTCACTAACAGGAAAAAAAAAAAAGAAAAAGAAAAAAAAGACCTTTAGCAAAATCTGCTAATAATTTTGAGAACGTGCCCATTTTCCCCTGAAAAAAGCAGCTTAAAATGTTCATTTAGGGACCTCGTAACACAATTCATCCCAATCAAATGTATTCCCAAAGCACGGTGTCCTCTCCTCCGCTGCCCGAGTTCCCAGCAGCGATGGAACCAGGAGGATGAGGTGGAAATGACGTAGGTGAAGTCAAACGTGCTCCATTTGGAACAAGCTGTCAGAGAAAACCCCCAAATTCCTCTGCGATCCACAGCAAACCCTGCCCAGCAGGGCCAGGGCCTCCCAGTGTGGCCCAGTACACGATGCCCAGTTCAGGTGTGTTGTGCTCTGCTCTAAGGAGACACATCCCTTCCTCCCTTGCACATCCAGCCTCCAAATGGGTTCAAGAGCTGACTCCTCACTGTCGGAGCCCGCCACGCATTTTTGGGGAGAAATCTGCTATCTCTGGATAGGAATTGGCATCCTTTAATTTCCTTTACAGCTAGTTTGGGATTCACCTTTGGAATATTCGCTCGCCGTGGTCCCAGCTAGGTTTGTCTGTGTGATTCTCGAGCTGTTCAATCAGTTTTCTCTTACCTGACCTGTATTTGCAGCTGTGATAGCCCCTGCAGAGGCAACTCCCGAGGCTTTCCTGCTTAGCACCTAATTGATGGGATGCAGTAATTTACCTCTGACTCAGCAATTTCTTTTAGTACATGAAACTAAATTGCTTCTAAATGACAGGATTGGCACAGCCCTGCTTTTCTTTTTTTGTTTTTATTTTATTTTATTTAAACTTCTGAATGGTGCCGCATGTCCACATGGTTGTTTGTTGCTAAACTTTATATAATGTGTGATTTCAGATTCAGCTTGAACTATATCTATCTCACTACATGTAGCAGTACATTATATGTAATGTTAGTATTTCTGCTTGAATCCTTGATATTGCAATGGAATTCCTACTTTATTAAATGTATTTGATATGCTAGTTACTGTGTAAAATTTAACTTTCTTTTATGGTTGTGCTCTTCCTTTTTACAAGCCGCTAGATACAGGTAGTTTCTGACAATTACTGATCTATGTTTGTATTGCTGATGTACTTAGGGGGTATGTAAAAATCATTTTAACAAAAGAAATAGATATTTAAAAATTTAATACTAACTATATGGGAGAAGGGTCCATTGTGAAAACATAGTTTATCTTTGGATTCAATGTTTGTCTTTGGTTTTACAAAGTAGCTTGTATTTTAAGTATTTTCTACATAATATGGTAAAAATGTAGAACAATTGCAATGCATCAATAAAAAGGGTTAATTTTCTGTACTCTACTCATTTGGTCACTTGGTCTGTTAAGGGGGTGTGAGAGGGGTCTGGGGATGTCCAGAGTGAGGGGTGCAGATCCAGGGAATGGCTGCGGGATGTGGGTCTGGGATTTGGATTTGGGATGCGGATCTGGGATGTGGATCCGGGATGTGGATTTGGGATGCGGATCCGGGATGTGGATTTGGGATGCGGATCCGGGATGCAGATTTGGGATGCGGATCCGGGATGCGGATCGGGATGCGGATCCGGGATGCAGATTTGGGATGCGGATCCGGGATGCGGATCGGGATGCGGATCCAGGATGCAGATTTGGGATGTGGATCCAGGATTTGGATCTGGGATGCGGATCCGGGATGCGGATCGGGATGCGGATGCGGATGCAGCGACACTAGATGGCACACTCGCCTCGCCACAGCACCGCGGCCTCGGCTCTGATCGGTCCCGGCTCCGATCGCTCCCTGCCCATGGCCCAGGAGCCGCAGAACCGCCCGGCCCGGCTGCATCCAGTCCGGAGCCGCAGTGTCCATCTGTCCGTCCGTCCACCCACCATCCCACCACACCTGGGCTGACCCGGCCCGGGGCCCTGGGAGCTGCCAAGTGGCCCCATAGCAGCGCTGGGGCCACCTCGGGCGAGCGGCCCCGAAGGGCGGCGAGAGCCCGGACAGCCCCGGCTGAGGGCGGGGACCAACCCGGCACTGCCCGGCCCTGGCCACGATGGCTCTGCCCGGGGCATCCGCGGGACCCCGGCACGGGGACCGGGCAGGAGCTGCGGGCTCAGCAGCCACGGCGTGGGGGGGACACGGGCTCGGGGGGGAACAGGGACTCGGGGGGACACGGGCTCCGGGGGGACACGGCCCTAGAGGGGACACGGAATTGGGGGCGACACGGGTTCTGGGGGACATGGGCTCAGTGGGGACACAGGCTTGGGGCTGGTGCCCTCGGCGCTGGTCTGCCTTCGCCTCCTCCAGACCTGCACATGGCCGAGGCTCAGGTTGGCCACTGGCCTTGGGCATCTCTGCGGACAAGGAGCCAGGACTGTCCCCTCGCTGTCCCACGGGCTGTCCCCGCACTACGGCTCATGGGGACGTGTCCTTCTCTGGCCCAGGGCTCCTGCGGCGCTCCCTGCACCCCAAAACCCCCACCCAGCCCGACCCCAGGCTCCTGCCCCAGCGCTGGGTGGGCACTGCTGGGGCACGAAGGGGTTAAAGCGCCCGGGGCTGGTCTGCGGGGAAGGAGCAGCCTCTCCTCCCTCTGCACATCTGGATTCAATAAGGGCTGGGGAGGCCGGAGCATTCCTGAGCACTGAGGTGGAGCTGCTCTCGCTGCCGGCCATGGGGCCCTGGCGCTGCCTGCTGCTCCTGCCGCTCCTCGCCCCGGCCCTGCGCGCCCAGCAGCAGCAGCACCTCATGGAGTACGTGGAGCGGCGCCTCGCCCTCCTGGAGGTACAGCCCCGAGCGGGGCCCCGCAGCCGCCCCGCAGCCCGAACCGCCCCGGGACGGGGCTCCCAACCCTTCTCCGTGGAGGCCGGCGGGGCTGGGAGCGGGGCTGGCTAAGGAGGAGCCGGGATGGGGACGGAGCGGGGTGTGGGGTGTCCTGGCAGCCCCCGCCGGGGTCTGGAACAGCCCAGGATGAGGGTACGAACAGGAGCGAGATGGGCGTGGGAGCGCAGAGGGACAGGCGGAGCTGGGGAACAGGGACATTGCGGGTCTGGGAGAGTCATGGGGACACCACAGGAATGGGGACACCACAGGTCTGAGAATATCATGGGACAGCACTGCGGATCTGGGAGAGCCATGGGGACACCACAGGAATGGGTCTGGGAACACCATGGGAAAGAAAGGCCATTGCGGGTCTGGGACAACCATGGAATAAAAACCACAGGGATGAGGACATCAAGGGTCTGGGAACATCATGGGGAAGCAGGGGCATTGTGGGTCTGGAAGCATCATGGGGACACCACAGGAATGGGGACATCAAGGGTCTGGGAACATCATGGGAAAGCAGGGGCATTGTGGGTTTGGGAGCAGCATGGGGACACCACAGGAATGGGACATCAGGGGTCTGGGAGCACCATGGGGAAGCAGGGGCATTGCGGGTCTGGGANGAAGCAGGGGCATTGTGGGTCTGGAAGCATCATGGGGACACCACAGGAATGGGACATCAAGGGTCTGGGAGCACCATGGGGAAGCAGGGGCATTGTGGGTTTGGGAGCAGCATGGGGACACCACAGGAATGGGACATCAAGGGTCTGGGAGCACCATGGGGAAGCAGGGGCATTGCGGGTCTGGGAGAACTGTGGGTACACCACAGGAATGGGAACATCATGGGTCTGGGAACAGCATGGGAAAGCAGGGGCATTGTGGGTTTGGGAGCACCACGGGGACACCACAGGAATGGGACATTATGGATCTGGGAACAGCATGGGAGCATTGCAGGAATGGGCATCACGGCTCTGGCAACAGTGCGGAAGCAACATGGGAGCATCGTGGGTTTGGGAGCACCACAGGCGTGGGAATGGTGTGGGATGGGACCCACAGACACGAGCCCCGTGTGGCTCTGGGGGCTCCCACAGCCCAGAGAGGCTGGGACAGCTGCCATTGATGGGCTGTGAGGTGTGGAGACCTCAGTGTCCCCTTGGCCACCCCAGGAGAGGATCTCCCAGTGGCACGACCAGAGCAGCCGCTACTCCACGGAGCTGCGGGACTTCAAGAACCAGGTGCTGGGCATGCTGGAGGCGGCCGAGAAGGAGCGGGAGGCGATGCGGGCGGAGGCCGAGAGCGCGGCCGTGCGCGTGGACCGGCTGGAGCGGGAGGTGGATTACCTGGAGACGCAGAACCCCGCCCCGCCCTGCGTGGAGGTGGACGAGACGCTGATGGACAAGCAGGTGGCCACGGCCAAGCAGAGGAAGAACGAGAAGTACACCAAGCTCACAGGTGAGGGGCTGCCCTGGCTCCCTGGGGGGAGGCTCCTGTGTGGGGTTACCCCGACACTGCCCAGCCCATCCAGGTGTCCCCTGGCCACGGGCTGTGGCGTTGTGTCCCAGCAGAGCATCTCCGGTGTCTCTGGCACAAACTCCTGCATCCCCCCTGGCCTGGGAGTTGCATCCAAGCCCCAGACCGGAGCCCTGTGTTCCTCCGAAGCCTCTGGGGCAGGGCTGGGGCGAGAGCGGCTCCCGTGCCCCTGCCATGGGTGCACTAGGGGACACCTCAATGCCACCAGGGATGCACTTAAACCCCTTCAGAGTTTTCAAGGCAGATGCCTGAGGGCCAGGGTGGGACAGAATGAGATCCCAGCAGGGCCGGGTGGTTCCCAGGCTCTCATGGCCGCCCCTCTCCTGCAGATTGCAGCGACACCATCGCCAGCGTCAGGGCCATGAAGATCCTGAAGCGTTTCGGCAGCGCCTCGGGGCTCTGGACCAAGGACGCCGCGGGGAGCTCGGAGAAGATCTACGTGTTCGACGGCACCGCCAACGACACCGTTTACGTCTTCCCCCGCATGCGGGAGTTCACCCTCTTCTCCGCCACCCGCAAGGCCGCCCGCATCAAGCTGCCCTACCCCTGGGTGGGCACCGGGCACCTGGTCTACGACGGGCACCTCTACTACATCCGCCAGCAGGGCCTGTCCTTCCAGGTGATCAAGTTCAACCTGGCCAACAAGACGGTGGTGGACAGCTCGGTGTTCCCGGCCGAGGAGCAGATCCCCGTCTTCGGGCTCTCCCCTTCCACCTACATCGAGGTGTCGGCCGACGAGGAGGGGCTCTGGGCCATCTACGCCACCAAGGAGGACGAGAAGAACATGTGCCTGGCCAAGCTGGACCCCGCCTCGCTGGACATCGAGCAGATGTGGGACACGCCGTGCCCGCGGGAGAACGCCGAGGGCGCCTTCGTGGTGTGCGGGGCGCTGCACGTGGTGTACAACACGCGCCTGCCCAGCCGCGCCCGCGTCCAGTGCGTCTTCGACGTCAGCGGCACCCTGGCCCCCGAGGACGCCTCCCTCGTCTACTTCCCCAAGCGCTACGGCTCCCACTCCAGCCTCAAGTACAGCCCCCGCGAGAGGCAGATCTACGCCTGGGACGACGGCTACCAGATCATTTACCGCATGGAGATGAAGAAGAAGCTGGAGGTCTGAGGGTCCCCGGCGCTGCCCACCCCAGCCCGCAGGACGGCGCCTCTGCCCCTTCTCCCATCACTGTGAAACGAGGAAATGCTGGACCCCACCCCAGCCGCCCCCCGGCACCGGGTGTCCCTGCCTGGGAGCGCCCTGCAGAGTCCTGGACTAATTTAATGAGGTTTTCTTTTCTGATATAATGAATAAATACTACGCAGCCAAGTGCCACCGCCTGCCTGGGGGAGCGTGGGGCGCCGGGCAGGGCTGGCAGAGCCCTGAGCTCCCTGTTGCCCCTGAGAGACCCCGAAAGGCGCTTCCCAAGGGTGGGGTGTGGGTGCAGGGCTCAGAGCGGCGAGCGCAGACGGGCCTTGGGTGGGTGCCTGGGCTGGGGTTGTGTCGGGGCTTTGGCTGAGGGCTTGGGAGGCTCAGGGCAGGGATTGAAGCTGAGGCTTTGGGCGGCTGCTGGTCAGGATCAGCTTGTTTTGCATGGACAGAACTGTGAGCAAACAGCAAAATCCCTTAATCTGGGAGGACAACAGGAGATTTCCCTCCGTGCCGGGGCGGCGCCCCAGCCAGCAGGCCCCAGATGGTGCTGATTTACCGAGTTTGTTTGCAGTGGAGCCCAGCAGAACTCCCCCTGCAGCCGCAGAATCTCCACCTTACCCCATCCCCTTCCCTTCCCTTTCCTCTGGCCCTGAGTTCCTGCACAGAGGAGCCCAGAGGGGATGGGGCAGGACAGGGAAGGGGATGGGGACAGCCCTGTGTTGTCACCACGCTGTGTCCTTCCTGCCCCAGCAGGGACTGCCCCTCGTTCTCTCGCTCACCCCACACCCTGCAGGGAGCAGGATCTGGCTTATTTCTGTCCCTGGGCCCCCCAGAAACCCCGAATTGCTGTGATCTGTTCCCATCACAACATCCTGAGAGCACAGAGGATGGATTCAGAGGTGTTTCAGTGCTGTGAGTGTCTCTCTGTCCCGTCAGGGGTCAGTTCTGGGGACAGGCATCGAAGCCTTGGGCCAGGCTGGCTGGGTGAGGGTTGCACCCGGCTGGTGCCAGTGCCAGGCTGCCTTTGGGATGAGGGCCAGGAGCTGCCTGGGCACCCCAGAGCGGTGCCAGCACCATGGGGAGCACCATGGCCAAGCACCCGAGGCCACCTGCTGTCCCTGGGCTGCGACGTGGCCGTGCCACCCCCCTGCCACCCTAAAGCCCATCCAGCATCTCCCATGCCCAGCTCAGGCCAAACTGTCCTGTGACTTGGAGGGCACTTGGTATTTGCCTCAAGTTCTTTGGTATTATAATCAAATCGGTTGCATAAGGAAAAAAAAAATCTTCAAATATGCATTTTGAGTGACTGTAATTGGCTGGTGCTGAAAGTTCAACACACAGTGCAAGTCAAGCAGAGAAATTATCCAAGTGTGAAGGACTCTGTGAACTGTCAAGTTAATTTATGGCCCTTTTCAAGATCAATAACGTTGGTAACAGAAATATAATTTTCAGAAATCTCGCAGTGGTAAATAATTACACCGATGATTTCTCCAGCTTGGATTAAAATTGATGGGGCGGTAATGATCCTGCACCAGAAACCATCTCGTATCCTGGAAGGAACCCTGCACGATCAGACCTGTGACACCCAGAGCCTTCTCCTCCCAAGGTGAGCACCCCCAGCTCTCCCAGCCGGGCTCCAGAGGGGCTCCAGCCCTGGAGCAGCTCCGTGGCCTCGCTCCAGCAGCTCCAGGTCCTCCCTGTGCTGAGGACCACGCTCAGAGGTGCCGCTCACTAACCCAGCTCCATCAGAGCCCCACCAGCTCCTGTAGAATTTGTTTTGAACAAACACTTTGGGAACGAGGAGCAAAATGAACAAAATCAGTGCCCAATGGGCTTCCGGAGCACAGCCCTTATCTCACACTCCACATCTTCAAAGTACTTCAGGAAACATCAGCTAATTAATGCTTGGAACAGCTCCCGTAAAGCGGAACAGCCTTATCTCCATCTGCTGACAAACACCGAGACAAAAACCACGCGTTTGGTTTGATCACGAGAGGGGGTTCAGCTCTGAGTGGCTGCGGGCGCGTTGTGACAGCGGGGAGGGGAGCAGGACCCTCCGTGCTCTGAGTGCTCCCAGCTCATGAAATCAGGGATTATCCTGAGCTGGAGGGACCCACAGGATCATCCACTGCAACCCCTGCCCTGCACAGACCCCCAACAACCCCACCCTGGGCATCCCTGAGCGCTGTCCAAACGCTCCTGGAGCTCTGGCAGCCTCGGGGCCGGGACCATTCCCTGGGGAGCCTGGGCAGTGCCCAGCACCCTCTGGGGAAGAACCTTTCCCTGATCTCCAGCCTGACCCTGCCCTGGCCCAGCTCCAGCCGCTCCCTGCATCCTGTCCCTGTCCCAGGGAGCACAGATTGTCCCCACGCTGCCTCCAGGACGGGGTGAACCTTCTGATCCTGCCAGAGCTGAGTCTCTGCCATCGCCCAGTGCCACAGAGGAGGGTGAGGGACCCCAGAGTGTGAGTGACTCTCCTGCCAGGTACCCCACAGGAGAGGGGTCACTCGTGGAAGAGCAGCAGGAACAGGTTCCTGTTTGTCACAGGATGGGCACCACCCGCCCCCTCGGGGGCAGCTCTGCTGCCCGCAGATGCCAGAGCCCATCCTCTCCTGCCGGGGCTATCGATTCCTTTATTTTCCTGTTTAAATTTCTATTGACCCCATCAGGGGAAAGCACAGGTTGTGCCACAGCTGGAGGAGTTGTCAGAGCCCTTGGTGGCCTCAGGGGTGTTGGTTGTCCCCATGAGCCACCCTGGCACTGGTGGGGGCAACCAGATCCACAGCCAGGACCCCCCGTGGGAGCAACAGCACCTCCAGCCCTGCCCAGGGGACCCAGGAATCACTGGTGGAATGCAGGGACCTCACTGGCGTGCAGGGACCCCCAGCAGGATCCAGGGACCCAGTGGGATGCAGGGAGCCCTGGTGGGATGCAGGGACCCCAGAAGGATGTAGAGACCCCATTGGCATGAAGGGATTTCCAGCAGGATGCAGGAACCCCACGGGATGCGGGGACCATAATGGGATGCAGGGAGTTCCAGCAGGATCCAGGGACCCCATGGGATGCAGAGACTTCCAGCAGGATTCAGGGACCCCCAGCTGGATGCAGGGACCACAATGGGATGCAGGGAGTTCCAGCAGGATCCAGGGACCCCATGGGATGCAGAGACTTCCAGCAGGATTCAGGGACCCCCAGCTGGATGCAGGGACCACAATGGGATGCAGGGATTCTGGCTGGACCCCATCGGGATCCAGGGCCCCGGCAGGGCTGCCTCAGCTCCCTCTGTCCTGCGTGGAAGTGGATTTTTGTGGAAGTGGATTTTTGTGGCCGCTCCCAGTTTCCCAGCCCTGCCCCAGCCCGGCTGCCCTCCCTCTGCCCTCCCAGCCGT
The DNA here is from genome assembly GCA_013400735.1 of Pomatostomus ruficeps. Taxonomy (NCBI): domain Eukaryota; kingdom Metazoa; phylum Chordata; class Aves; order Passeriformes; family Timaliidae; genus Pomatostomus; species Pomatostomus ruficeps. The sequence continues at coordinate 169,863 of VYZT01012464.1, forward strand.
TCCTGACAGAGTTTCAGGAAAATTCAGCCTTGCCTCAAGGTCACCAGCGGCAGAGACTCCCTGATCTCCCAGTTCGGTCCTGTGCGGGGTACCTGGGGCCGACATGGGCAGCCAGATCCCCTTCCCACAGAGAATTCTGAAAACCCTTCGCTCCCTCATTCCCCTGCCCGCGGTCCCGCTCAGCCCCGGTGGCAGCGGCTCCGGGACCGGGATCGCTCCCGTTCCCCCTCCGGGGCTGCAGCAGAGGCGGCCCCACAGCCAGCCCCGGCCGTGGCACTGGGATCATCCTTCCAAAAGGAGGGGTCAGTGGAAAATATGCAAATAGGGCTGCTCCCGCCTTCCCCGGGAGTCTGGAGTTCCTTGTGCGTTAATTGCCAAATAATTTATCTCTTTAAAAAGAGCCTCTCTCAGTAATAATCCCTTTCATCTCTGCTCCTCTTGAAAAATCCTCCTCTTTGCGAGGCAATCTGGTCAAGTAAATTGAGAAGCTGTGTTATCAGTGGGGAAGAGAAACTGGGATCTTTGGGCTCATTTCTCCTCCTTTGTCTAATTCTCAAGGATATTGACTCCATTCCCCTCCCTGACTCTTCTCCAGCTCGCAGGAGCTATTGATAAAGTGAAATGGCTCTGCACGGCCTATTAGGGACGCGGGAACTAAAATTAAAACCAGGCGACTTAAACAAGTGCATTATGAAGCTCCCATTGTGTTGAAACAGGAAGAGGGAGATAATTCTCCATTTGATACTTTCTTAATGGCTGGTTGGCAACTCTAATCACCGGCTTTTAGCTACGAAAAGGTTCTCCTGCCCACGGAGCATCTGGCTGAGGTGTAACTCATCACACACGAGTCGGGAGGCAGCAAATCTCAAATCTCCCCCCGGGGATTCATGGCAGGGGTGGGAGCAGCCCGGGGCTCGGGGTGAGCTCGGATGTGCCCGGAGGGACACGGAGAGGCAGCGCCGCTCTTACAGGCCTTGGCATTTCCTAAAAACAAAACCAAATTCACCCAAAACGCGTCCCGACACGGAAATCACACCTCTGGAAGTGGGATCCTTGACGGGCAGCAGGGATTTGGGATGGGGCTCCAGCCTGGCTCCGTTATTCTCGATTTTGGCACCGTCAGTGAGCTCAGGGAGCTGCAAGGCAGCCCCGGGGCTGCGGGTGCAGGGGCAGGAGCTGTGGGGTGCCAGGGGAGGCTCTCCTGGCCCGTGTGCCTCTCGCCCGGAGCTGGTCCGGCCGGGGGGCTCAGCCTGGCAGGGGCAGAGCCCTGGGGGTCTCCTCTCTCCTCCTCCCCAGCCGCTCCTGCCTGGGGACATCCCGGTGCTGCTGCTGGGGTGTGAGGACACCGTGCCCCAGCGGGGTCCAGCCCGTCCCCAGGCTCCCCCAGCCCCTCCTGTCCTCCCCAGACTCCAACACCCCCGTGGCACAGAGCTCCCCTCAGCCCTCCCCGGCCCCCCAAACCCTCCCGAGCACTCACACCCCTGCCCTCTCCTCTTCCTTCTGCTGCATCTTCCCGAAGGAAGGGACACAAACTGAAATCTTTTTTTAAAAGATGAATTTTGCAGAATGACGGGGACCATGGAGATCTGGATTCCCGCTGCCCCAGCCAGCCTGGGGATGCCCAAGCTCCTCTCACCCTTCCCTGTGTTGTCTCCTCCTTCCTTCCCTCTGGAAAGGAGGAATAAAAATAAAGTCTTCAAAGTGGGAGCTCAGAGCCCTGTCAGAGGAGCGGCGGCTTGTGACGCCCCGAGTTTCAGCATTTTCTGGGCAGTTTCATTTACTAACAGATTTTTCTGCTATTTCGGTTCTTTGATCAGGATGGATTATTTCCCGTGAGCGGCTCCCGTCTGTGGTAATGTGGCTCCATCCCATGCAGGAAGGATTTTGCTGACACGAGGAAGGCCCACGCCGGCTGCTCACCCCATCCCGGGGATTTCACACATCCTGCAGGATTCCACCAGGATTTTCTCTGGGCTGTTATTATTACTAACGCTATTATATCAAAGTTGTTTCCCGAGGACAGAAAAAGACCAGCTCAGCTATTCAGCTAAGCACTTCTTTAATTTCTTGCCTCTCAAAATCAGCTCCCCGGTGCCTTTTTTGGAATAGATCTGAATTTTCTGCTTTAATCCCCCTTCCCGAGGCAGAAGTGCTGAGGGGTGAAGTGACTCTCCCTGGGAAAGGAGGGTTGGGGTCTCTTTCCCAGTGCTGCAGCTCAGGGATCGTGGATCAGCTCCAAGAAACATCAGGCAGAGATTTTTTGTCTCTTTGCCTCCAAATCCCTCATCCCCAGCTGGGGTGAAACAGCAAATTCGGGGTTCTCAGCCCTCCTGATTTTCCATCTGCTGGCTGGGGAAGGGTGAGGGGTACAGGCAGGGCAGGGGAGGCTGGAGGGACACGAGGATGCAGAATTTGGGGAATTGGAGCAGTTTCCCCCCGGCAGAGCAGCCCTGGCTCTGCCCGTGCGCCTGTGTCCTGCTGCTGCAGGTGGCCGAGGACCTGGAGGGAGGAATAACCATGGTAACTGGGATTATCCCGGGAAACCGCTGCCATCGCTGCAGAGGTGGGGTCAAAGCAAACAGAAATCATCAATTTTTCCCTTTCTAATAAAATGCAGAAGTGTCTTATTGGACTGGCTAATTGCTCAGCTAAATGGATTTCTCCTAAATCACCTCCTAACCCTGGTGAATGAGAATGGTGTGAAGATTAGAACCTCCGTGGGTCTGCTCAGGGGAGGAAAAATGAAAGGTTTGAATCCCTGCCCATGGCAGGGAGCTGGAACCGGATAATCTTTAAAGCCCCTTCCAGCCCAAACCATCCCATGATTTTATTATTCCCTTTTAACCCAAAATCGCTCCCAGCCCTGAAGCCTTGGGGGTTCTTGGCACCGTTCGGGCCGTGGAGCCGCACTCGGCTTTGTGAGCGGCTCCTGCGGGAGATGGCAGCTCTCAGCTCGGCTCGGAACTGTCAATTCTCCCGAGCGCAGGTTCGCAGGAAATCAGGGCTTTAAATGAGAAGTGTTCACCTCCGACTGAGCCCTCTCCAGTATCAGCCTCAGCTGCCACCTCCTCCCATTCCCCACCCGGCCTTGCCTCGGAAATTGAAATGTTCGGCTTGTTAGGGAATAAATGAAGAAAGAAATATAATTTAATCAGGAGACATCAGTACCAATAAATCCCAGGAGATTTTGCACAGCTGGGGTGTAGAGCCATCGTCCCCCGGGATGCTCAGCTGTGCGCTGGCAAACCAGGCGGCTCGGAGCCCGCTCTTCCATTCTTCTCTTCACCGCGAGAGCCACTTCCAGAGGCTTGGAGGGACATGCAGGTTTAGGAAATAATTATTTTAATTGCACCATCAGCTCCATTCCTGCTGCCAGGGTCTTTTGTGCTGGGAATGGCAGCAGCATCCAAGAACCCCCGGGCAGCACAGGCCCCGCGGAGGGATGGGCTTGGAAAGGTCCTGATCCACGCCGGCACCGTCCCTCTGGTCTGGAGAGCCCCGCACAGCCGGGTTTGCGCTCCCACGGTGGCACTTGGCCAGTCCCGAGCAGCGCAGGTGCTCCCGGTGAGCAGCCCGAGGAGCAGAACCCTCCACAGGCACGGGGCGCTCCCCGGTGCGGGATGCTGGGGAAGGAGGGGAGAATACAGGCAGCACACGAGGGAGGAGCAGGTGGCGCAGCCCTGCGGGGGGAGCAGCTCCAGGGGGACACAGAGCAGCCCCGCGGAGCCAGAGAGCAGCAATTAGAGGGTCATCAGACAGAGCCGGGGTTATGGAACAGGCGGGAAGGTGCTCCTGCCTTCTGTAACCAGCGCGGCCCAGAAATCCACGTTAAATCATCCCCGAGAGGCGGGAGCCGTGCCCGGAGCTGCTCCCGGTGCCTTTGGAGCAGAGGTCAAGGGGGGTCTCACCCTGGCCAGGAGCAGGGAATGCTCCGGTGGGACCGGTGACCGCAGAACTGGGACAGCGACACTCGGTGGGGCATCCCTGGAGGGCTGGGCAGGGTGGGCAGGGTGGACAGGGTGAGCAGGGTGGACAGGGTGTGCAGGGTATGGGGGGTGAGCAGGATGAGCAGGGTGTGCAGGGTGTATAGGGTGAGCAGGGTGGGCAGGGTGTATAGGGTGGGC
>VYZT01012466.1:0-23895 GCA_013400735.1 Pomatostomus ruficeps
AATACTAAAATATTATATTTGGAGCAACAAAAGATCAGTTGTTTTCTGTAAGAGAATAAGAACAACATCGTACAACAAAAGTATATGGCTGCAAAGTACATAAGAGTCGATGTTGGCAATCTGGCAGTTCATTCTACAAACAAAAATTAATTTTAGAAACCTGCATGTGAATTTAGTAGTTCTGTCATTCTTGCTATCTTGTAACTCAGATAAATATCTTATATATTCTGCTAGCTGAAATTCTGCCTACATAAGCTTTTCCATTCAGCCTGTTAGAATCATTCTGGCAATATATGACTGTGAATTTAACCTCGTTTTTGTTTGTACTAATTATAAGTTATATTGTATTTTTATTTTCTTTGGGAGAAACACAAAAACTCTATTCTATATGTAATGGTTTTATATATCTCCCGGATGACTGTTCTGGATGCATCTGGAGCATTGTTTTCAATAAAATATTCTTTCACTCCCCTTTGCTCATATTCCCCTTTCTTTATAAATTGAATAAAACTCTGCATATAGTTCTAACAAATTACTGTATTTCCAGGTCACTGGTGACTGCGTGCATCAGATTCAAAAACAGTAGTCCAGGAAGTAGGGGATATATTTCATTGCTTGGGAAGTTCGTAAAATGCTCCTATTGGCCATTCAGTTTTCTCAGTCCATGATTGATCACATAGCACAGAAGATAACTTTCAAAAGCTCTGATGCACTCTAAGTTCCTAAATCCTGGACTTGATTTGCAGAGCCGTAACACGAGTGGTGATATGACTAGCTCCTATGTCTGAGACCTCATTCTTGCTTTTATAGGACTATTTTTAGGAGCAGCAAGGAATTGAGTCACCCTAAGCTCACACAGTCGCTGAACTGTGTTGAGACTGCTCTGGAGAGTGCAAGCCGTGGTGTGATGGTCTGGGGGGAACAATTGCCTGTTACACTTTTCACTCAACCTGTGTTAAATACTGAATATGCCACTTGGCCACTATCAGAGGTCAATGGTTAGTAATTATCCTGGATCTAGTGTGGACTTAAGCTCATACCATGCAGGTTTCTTTCTGACTTAAATTATTCTTCTGGAACACAAGAAGCATGCAGGGAAAAAGAAACATGGTGACTGCACCATCTCCCTGCAGAAATTCATCTGCATTCCCCTAGGATGTAATGCAGGAGGTCAAGAAACAGGGAAGGCAGCAAGGCAGAAAGAGTAGCATAAAGCAGGAGATGCACAGCTGCTCATTCTGTGCTACATTCTATAATCAAAGCCCTGGAAAAAGTAAAACATCAAGTAGTATATGAAGCATGACCATTGATTTCTATTTCATAGTCTCTACCTTTTTCGCACTTAGGGACAGCTGAATTCAAAATATTTATGGTTGGCTGTACGGCAAATGCTGGAATAAGCCTTTCCCTGCTCCTTTTGTGTTGCAGTGTCCTAACACGCAGAGCTTGTGAAACTTCAGAATGTATTTGAAAAAGATAAAAGATGTGGTGCAATCATGTGAAACGCTGAGGTGGGAAGAGTTCCTCTCATGCAGCAATCATCAGTAAATCTATTCAGTGGTTCATCGACCTCACTTTAAAGTTGATTATCTCCCCTTGGAGCTGGTGGCGGTGGTCTGTACAACTGTTTTTGAATAGTGGGTCCAAGGGAAGACATTTTCCCTTGAAAGCTGGCAACATTTTGAAATAATTGAGGCTCTGTATAAGTGCCCAATGCCATATCCATATTGTGGATATGCAGTAGCAAGTCCTGAATTAATACCAAGCCTGGAACCACTGATATCATATTTTAGTACATGAGATGGTGTAAAATGTATCACGTACTAAAAAGAAATGGTGTAAAAGCTGCTGAAAGGATTAATTTAGATGGCAGTGTTTTGAAGAGGCATCTTAGAGCACTCTAATATTATTGGAGCCCAGATCACAGTGCCTATAGAATATGGTGCCCAAAACTTTCCATTTTTAATGTCCTTTGATTGCTTATAATTTTCAGCCTTTAAAGCTTAAGAAAAGAGAATTCTCCATGCTGATCATCTGCCAAAAACTCTTTTCGAGTAGTTTCAGCTAGGACATCTTATCCTCTCTCTCTCTTAAAAAAAAAAAGCATATTAAGGTATTTTATTATGGGAAAACTTGAATCCTAAAAAAATTGATAACCAAGTCCGTGTACTCTCTTCGAGTTGGGAATAGAAGGACTGGTGGGCAATGTCAGCAATAGCAAATTCTCACTATTTGCAAGATATAAATGAAACACTAGGAAAAGTTCTACTTTTGATCTTCCAAAAGGTTGGCAGCAATTTTACATCAATGTATTGATTAAAAGGAATTGCTTGTTCAATAATAAGTAAAATCTGAAAAGCTCAAATAAATGACATGCCAAATTTCCCCATCACATGTCAAGTGTTAGATCTTCAAAAGTAGTTGATCTGTATCTATTTTAGAAAATATAATTGAGATGGAGCCAGTTAATTTGACAGCATCAATTTAATCAATCCCTAATATTTGCTTTGTTTTGTTTGTATTTTAAATTAATGAAGTGAAAGTCCAAAAAACAATCTCTTTTAAGAACATCTGCAAATAATGAGATTAAAATCAATCAAAGTCTGGTTTAGAAAAAGAAACTAGGCCTCCATCTGATAGAGTTTTCTGAGAATTGCAGCCTTGAACTGCAATGACATAACCAGTTTCCTCAGAAGTGAATTTTATGTGTATGCCCACATGGCTGGGTGAAGTGCAATGTAGCTCTTACACGAAGTGCTGCTTTTTCCCCTCCATTTTTGTTGAGTTAGATCTGACACTGCATTTGCCACAAGAACATGGACAGCTTCTGTTGTGTCTAAGAGCAGAGATCCGAAAGGCCACTGCAGCCATGGATGTTGCTTCTTCCTATTTCACATAACATTAATCCATTTGGGGAAGTCAAAGCTTCATGAATTGCTTATCAGGACCTTTTAGTTTGTAGTTCTTAGTTTACCATTTGAAGTCTGACTTATGCTATAATCTCCATTTTATATAGATGATCTATTAAACAGCCCTGATAACTGAAACATCTGAAAGTTTCTGTCCTCACAGTCCCATTGCCTGTTCATGTATTGAATTTGTCTTTAAGAAAATTGAAGCCCTAAGCTAGATACTAGTAAATTAACCCAGTTTCGAATCTTCCTATGTGCTTTTAAATAATATATTAGTCCAGAAATTATTTGGGAATAAGTATTAGGCGTTAATGTATAAATTCAGTGTATAATTCATTAATCAGATACATAATTTCCAAAGTATCAACAGAAGTAAAGAAATTCTTAAGGGATGTATATTTAAATGCATATGGATATTATAATGTATAAAATTATCATCCCAATACCCTATTGTGGCTTGTGTCTGATACAAATACTTCACAGAATGCAACCAAACATTTACCTCTGCTCTCTGTTGCCTTTTTTTTAATTGAAGCCCAAATAGATGGCCTAAAATAGGCTGAAGTCTCTAGAGGTTGGAATTAACAGCCATTTGAGGTAAACTTTTACAGATCTTCTTGAAGTCAAGGCTAAGTCTGTCTCCCAGCAGGAGACTCTTCCTTTTCGGTGTCCTTGTTTTAGTTTGTTTATTTATTTAGCCTGGCTTGCATAACTATGGCCATGTTTTGGTTTTTTTCCTGAGCTTTCTGAAATGTTATTTATTCATGAACAAGGGATACATCTTTCTCATTTGATATATATTTGGACATCCTGAAAGTTCTGTGACATTCCAAATGATGATGAATGTTTCTGTATAATTTCTTTTTCTACTTCTTTGGTGAAATAGCCTTTTTCAAATACCATCTCTGCTTCTGGAAAAAGATGAACAAATGCAGCCCCTGGAATGGGTATACTGCCTTCTTTATTACTTAAAATTCTGAATGAGGCCCCTCATTCTACATGTGGAAGAGACCTAATCATACTGGTAGGTAGTTACATTCTTGAATCATATACTGAGATCTTCCTGATCTTGTGACAACGTGGAGATCATTTTAGAAAGTCAGGCCAAGTAAAAACTGGTCAGGTCTCGTGTAATTTTCTTAAAAAAGGCCTATGAGTGTGTACCTGTCGTATGCTCGTAAGTAAACCATCAAAAGGCCCTATGTCTCATTGTCCCTGGTGGCTATGAAATGGTAATTTTTTGAAATGTTGTGAGATTTTCGTCAAGGTAAACAGAATTATGGAAAAAATTGACTCTATGCAGTACAGAGTGAAAGGTATTGGGGATTATGTATGGCTAGCCAGAGGATGGCTGACAAAATTCCCCCAGATGAAGGAAAAGTCCATAGAAAAGTCCATAGTCAATATGTAACATTTCAACTTGAAAAAAATCCCCTAAGTAGCTGAAATGAAAACTGGCTTCTCCCACTCTCGTCTACAGATCCTCTACACATCATATATCCTTCTTTCTGCTTGCACATCTACACTGTGATCCCAGCCTAAACTGGGATTAAGGAGACATGAAGAATTTGGTTCTGTATGATTAATTACAAAGATGACAAATGAATTTGTGTCAACACAAGATGTAAGGGAAGCCAAGGCTCCCTGTGCATGCAAAGATAAACAGCATACACAGGTGCTTGAATGTGTGCTCCAGCGTGAGTGTTTCAGGTCTGCTGTTTGCAAGCTGCTCTGAAGGCATTATTTCATTCCAATTGTCCTGGTTACAGAGAGGGGTGGAGTTTAGCTCTGTGTGGGTGTGACTAGGTTGTTGTTCTATGCCATCAACCTCATCGCAGGGTGCATGGTTTCAGCAGAAAAAGTTGGGGCGCCATTTAAGAATTTGGCTATTTTTCCATGTTCTGGGAAAGTGTTTGCATCAACCCTTGTGGACTGGGTGCCTCTGCTGCCCCACTGATCCTCTCTTCTCCCATTCTCTCTGAAGTACAACCACAGACCTTTGCTACTGAAAGGGACAGCAGCAAAAACACGATCAGCCGTGGTGCTGAAACAACAGTGCCAGTGGGCAAGCTGCTGTTAGGGAATGGGCTGGTGGAGGGGACAACCCCAATCCAGCCTAGTCCAGCTGAGCCGAGCTGAAAAGAGCACAGTGGAGCAAAGGAAAAGTGGCAGAACTCACAGGCAGCAGAGAGTTGAACGCAACACCAAAAGCACATGCGCAGAGCTGAGCTCTGAGGGGCTGCAACACGACCCCTATTCAGACAATCTAACTTCTTGGAGGTTTCTTTATTGCTGCTTTTCATTACTTTGGGCTGGGAGGAGGGAAATATTATCTGTGGGAGCTCCCCTGCCATACTGCCTTTGTTCCCATATCCTGCTGCGTGCAGGAATGGTGTCCATATTTTCTTTGCCTGGGAAAACCCCACGGATGTGACCTGCAGGGAACATTCACCACCTTGTTTTTGTTCTCGGTGATGAAGACCTTTTTGTGGTAAAACACCTCTTTTTTGTAGATTTCTGCTATTAATATCATTCTTGTGTGCATCTTATTCCATTGCTTGGGTAATGGAAACAAATCGTAAATTGTTAACTCATAATCTCCCTTTTTGTCCCTTCCTTACCAGATGGGGTGGGGAAAAGGGAGTGGCTTATTAGGAGTTTAATTTCCTGCTGGTGTGAAAACCAGCATGCCAGTCTACTGTTTTAGGAAGCTTAGCTGTCATGTGAGTAACTTAGGCCTTTTTCTCAATAGATAAGTTTCTTTTCATTTGCATATGATTCAAAATTTAGTTTAGGAACTTGCCAGAAAAAAGGGGCATACTGAAGTTCTGTTAGATATTTAGGGGAAATTGAACAAATAATTTTCTTAAATACCTCTACAATTTTACATCAAAAGCTACTTCTTAAAAGCAATACATAAAACCAAAATTTGAGAAAGGTGAGACAGAGGTCTTTTTCCATGCTCAGAGTGAGAATGGTTTTGGTAGAAGCAAATTACTAGGGCTCCCAAAAACCATGAAGGGAAAGAACTAAAAGTCGGATCTGTGTCACAAAAACATGCCAGATAATAAACTGTGTAGAAATAGTCTTCAATAAAATTTGACTCCAAACGGATGTGCTGTTTTCTGTTGAACTAATGCCAGGCTATGGATAGCAAAGGGGATTTTAATATGTCATAATCTGGCAGCCCAGTGACATTAGACATTTCAAATCAGCAGTGAGATCTTGGTCTTGGTCTCCTCCTTTCCATTCTGGGCATGAAATAGTGTTCTGACGGGTGCTTGGCTTAAATAGATCCAAGGAGTAACCCTGGAGAATAGTATGGTCTTGCAGAAAATAGCCTTAAATGTATTCTTCCAGTCTGAAGTACTTAGCATCAACAGATGTTATAAAATTTCACTAGAAGTGGCCTAGAATGGGGATGGAACCTGTCATTTTCCTCTCTCATTTCAGATTGTATAAATTATGGCTGAAATCCAGCTCTTCCCAGGTTGAATTGATTCATTCTCCTTCTGAGATTTGAGTACTTCTTGGACTTTTTGATTTGTTCGTGTCCTGTGATTGCTCACTTTTGAGCCAGTCCGGAATTATCAGGGTTAAAATACTGCAAGAAAAAGTTACTGCTTTAATTCAAGGATCTCAAAACACTTGAAAAATTAATTAGTCCTTATTACAGTTCTGTTAGGTAAGTGGATTATATAAATGTGTAGACTATGGCTAAGTGACTTACCTTGGATTACTTAGTGAGGCTTTGCAAAGATGGCTTTTCTGTCACTGTTCTTAACTGCACCACCATGTTGTCGTCTGATCTCATGGGTTCTGTGGTTCTGCGGTTCTGCCAGAATTTGGCAGTGGAGGTGGGGTGATGAAATTCACCAGCAAGGTTCTGCTGTACCCTTTGCTGAGAGGTGACTGTGGGAATATGTGGATGAGACTTTCTTGGAGCTGGCCTGAACTGCCAAGCCCACTTCAGTTCCAAAAATAGTGTTTTGATTATTCAGCAAAAATTCCAAAGGCACAGAACACCTTGGATGTTAAGAAGGAAATGTTGATGAAATTAGAACCAGTACATTTACATCTGATTCTTCTTTTTTTCATGGAATAGGGATTAAATCTTGTTATCTCTTTGGAAAAATGCTTTTTCTCTGTTCATGCACTCTTGTCTTGTCTGTTTCTGAAATGCACTAACTAATTGCTTGGATCTCTTACACTAATTCTCCTGAAAGTTCAAGGATGTTGTGCTTGGATGTCTGCTAATTAATTAAAGGTTATGAGTTGGCGCTTAATCAAGGATTTGTTCTGAAATTCCGAGCCCCAATAAGTGTATAATGTTCCTGGTTGAAATGGGCAGGTAATGAGACTATTAGCACATTAAAATGGATCTCCATGGATCTCTGTCTCTGTCTCTGTGATCCAGTAGGTGAAATCTAGTACAGATGTGTACAAAATTGCTTATCGGTGTGTAAATCAAAGCTTTGTTCTGTGGCCCACACCTGGACACTGTTTTGCTTTGCGTGAGTGTTCATACAGCCAAACAGCATGGCTTCGGGAGCTACTGGGGGTGACTCTGGACACGGTTGGTCTGGCACGCGGCTGTGGCAATCCAAACACTGGAGCAGACAGTGTTGTGCATGTGTCAGATGTACCATACATGATGAGGAGCTGGCTTTCTTCCCTAGACTAGGTTAAGCTACCTTCCTGTGAGTATCTTCATGCCAGCAAAATGGCCAGTACTGGAAAAGCATTGGTTGTTTAGTGTTGATCTATTTAGAGAATGAAAAACTTCTTATTGCAAATAGTATCTCAGCTATCATAAATTAGATGCAGACCTGTATGCTAGAAACTGTAGCAGATCTTTACACAGGCATTGCCAAGGAGCAGGGCAGGCACCAAGTGAGGGACATGCCCCAAGAACAGGGAGAGCATGGGGTTGTGAAACAACAAACAATGACAGCTTTGAGTCCTGTGACAGATCAAGGCTTGGACTCACCTATATGAAGTAGTTTGGACCTTAGACCTGTATTTATTTTTCTCATCTGTGTATTCCCTCCCGCCCCCCACTTTAAGTACTGATAAATAACAGCATAGCTGAATTTCTTGTTCCCTCAGTCCCAGTTGTTTTTTAATAAAATAAAAGCAATTATTTCAGGTGTTATTTATCGCTGTCTCTTCTGAGGACTATATTGCCTAGTAGTCTAATACTCATTTTTTTCTCCTTTCTTTCCTCTGATTTTCTTTCTGGCGTAGGAAATGAATGGGTAGAAATTTGCAAAGGAGCACAGAAGGAAAGTGAGGGGGCAAATTGTCCTCTCTTCTCTCCCATGAGTTTCCCCTCACCTTGAACCTAAGCTTTTCTTCAGAACTGTCTCCTGGTTCCCTTGATGTCTCACTTGACAGTTGAACTGTTCAGTCTGAAGTCTGAGTGGCTGGAAACGGGCTCAGAAGATGCTTTTCTATTTACATGTCTATTTTTATCTAGGCACAGATTATTAATGGGCTTTTCTTAGCTATACTCACTAGTATGTAAATTATTTAAATTTGAAACAAAATAGTAAGAGGAGGCATCTAATACTATCTTTAAGCAGAAGTTCAGCCCTGAGGATTGTTATCACTAAACCAGTCCCATTTTCTGCTGACCAGAAATGCCCAGCAGGTACAGTTTCAGAACATATAACACAGGTTAGTACATTAATATGGCAGATTTCCTCCAAGGAATCAAAACCAAGATCAGGATAGAGATCTGCTTCCATAGGATGGTGTTTCTTGTCCAAAGTAATTAGAACCAGGTTACAGGAACTCTCCAGTGTATTGAAAGCATTTATAGGAGTGGAGTGAGCATTTGTTTGTACAGGTATCAGATGGCTACACAGATTTATTTGGCAATTAGGTATTAGTCAGTCATGATCACTACTTTCATTCCTACTTCTTTATTCCTCAGAAGGGTAAAGTACTTGTTCTCTCCCCCCTTGAGGAATACAAAAAATGTTAGACCAACCTTTAAAATTGCTTGGTCAGTGAATCTCAATATCTCATATTTCATCCAGCTGCTGAGACTCTATAATTAGGATATTAAGACATGCTCTTGATTAGATAGATACATCTCATTGTAATTCAGATCCTACTTTCGAGGAATCTGAATGTGCAGTAGTACCTGCTCTTTTTGTGTGCTCAAAGAGAATCGAAGTCCTCTGTAGCTAAGCCATAAAATCCCAGGTGTCAGCAAACTACACATCAAAATATATGGCTAAACCATGGCGCAGTCTCTTCAAAGTTAATACTGACTAAAACAGATCTCAACTTTGAACCATAGCTGTCTTACTTTTATCACATAGAGAAACAGCTTAATCATGGTATTACTGCCTTTAGTTCATAAGAAAGCATTGCACTCCTGAAAATTTGCATAAATGGTAGGCAAAAAATAAAAAAAGGTCTTACAGTGTCAAATCACAAATATAATTTATGTGAATACTAGATCTTCCCCGCTCACTTTTGTGATCCGTACAGCTAAAACCTGCTGTGTTCTGGGCTGTTGCAGCACCAGTGTTCACGAGCAAAGCTGGACCATCACCGTGTCAGTGCTGGAGATGATGTCTTGGTATGAGGTCTCCAAAATTGTCAGGCACTGGTGATGCTGTTGCCTTTTGAGCCCTAAAATCAAGAGCCAGACATTAGGTGATAAAATGTGGTTACCATTTAATGAAGGGTCCCTCCAAGTGCACAACGTGCCGAAATACACACTGAAGATGCACACATGACATAGGACAAGTACAGTTTTATAAGTTTAGTGAATTAGCATAACTGACAAGAATCCCCAATTAGAAATACAGGTAATGAAGTAATTCCCCTTCTTGGTTCAACCTCTTCTGAAGCCCCCCTCCTTGCTAGTTGTTTATGTCAATTACATGGGAAAGTGTCTTGGGAAGGTGTCTTGTCAATGATTCCCATAAGAAGCAAGATTAGAACAGGCCTTCAGGAATTTGTTTGTCTAATAGGAAAAGTACTGACGTTAGGAAACTGTATAACCATATAATAACAGTCTACAGAGTTATGAATATATATGAAGAATATATAAAAGCAAAAATCATTCTGGTATTACTGCCAGTGAGGCTGGTGTGCTGCCTGCACTGCCTGGCCCTGCTCTGGCCCACAGATGGGTGCTGGGGTGGCTGCTCGGTTGGCTTCTAGCTGATGGATGCCACCCATATATAAATATTCTGCAACTTCACACAGAAGAGAATAACAGCCCTTTAAAATTACAGCTGCACTTCTGCCAACTCCTGCAATTTTACAGCAAGCCTTACAGTATTTGCTATCTTTTCTTAAAAAAAACCCAAAAAACCTAAAACCACAGAACAACCCTCCACTTGTGGAATTGACAGGACTGTTCAGTTTTTCTGGAAAAGCCATCGCTTCTTCATGTGGTGAGGTGGGAGGAAGGGAGCAAGTAAAGCAAAGTAAACCCAGCCTCCAATACTCGGTTTAAAATCACATGCTTTCAAAAAAATATGAACTTGAATGCTTGCCTGTGAATATTTGGAGAAGTGAACTCCCCTGTGGGGTTGGCATCAGATCAGCTGCACTGTCTGTGGTGTATCTCAGGCAGAGATATCAACAATCCGTGAGTTTGCCTGACCCAGGAGGTTTAGTGCACTGCAGGGGCTGGACTGCTGCAATGAGCAGCAGATTGACTTGCTTCAGCTGTTGTGGCTGTGGGCTGCTGTAGCAACGTTTCCAGGTTGGAATTACACCTGGTTTAGCCACATCTTTAAAAAAGAATTTTGATTTCCAGTTTTATGTGAGGTAGTGGAAAATGTTCTTAGCTCTTCCTACTTTTTTTTTTTCCAGCCTGTTCCTTCCTGTCAAAGGGCAGGGAAAAAATAAGGAGTTGGCCCCTACTCAAAAAAATTTCTTAAGCATTCAAGGAAGTAAATAGCATTTTGAAGAAGAGGCTGTAGCTGTGCACACACGTGTATACTGTGGTCCCATGGTGCCTGAAAATGTTGCAGTATATCCTCTGTAAATTCCTAATATGCCATTAACAGGTTTCAGCATCTGCAATGAGCTGCCTATAGTTTTATCTTGCAGTTGCTCTATTTTTGTGTCAGTTGTGCTAGCAGCTTAGAGCTCAGCTAATGTACCATTGACAAATGGCCCCCTTTGAAAGGAGGCTGTATATATTATATAAATTCATTTACATTGTATATATTCATTTGGAAATGAAACGCACAAGAGAAAAATCAGTGCTTTTCAAATCAAATATGACAAATTCACCAGTGGAAGATATTTGATTTTCTAGCTTTTAAAAAGCAGACAAGATATTTACCATTCAGATGTATTTTGTTTTAAATGTAAAAAAACTAAAATAGAGCTGAATTTGTTTGATTGGGAAAACTGTTCTTGTGGGCTTTCTTCATTTTCTTTCTCTCTGATTTTCAAGATGAGTTGGAGTTTGCAAGGCTGTATTTTGAACACCTTGACTGAAATGCTGCAACTTTGGTATCCTTTGGGCAGTTCTAATGAGACAGGAAGGAAGGAAGTACCTGAATGGGCAAATGCCTTCCACCTAAAAATGTAAACTCATACATTATTATTAATTTATGCTAATGCAATTTCAAATTTTCTGGGTTTGGATGCACAGAGGTTCCCAGGCACCTACATTCCACATAAATCCCGCTAAGGCAATTCAGTTGAGGACTGAAAACCCCAAAACTGCTGTCTGATAGATTGGGGACCATCTGTGCAGCACCGTGCCCCATCCTGTCAAGCTGTTTGAGGCACCTCCAAGTGAGATGCTCACAGCACTTCACAGGGGCTGGGAGGGTGTCACCGTACCAGTTTCTATTAAAAACTCTTCCTAGTGCCTTGTGCATTGATTGGGAGTTTTATCTGATAACGCTCTAATTGTTTGGGTGTAAATTGATGAAATAAATATTGTTAATTCTATTCTTGTACATTTTGCCTGAGGACAATACAAGATCCCGACTCCACTGTTTTTCAGCATTGGGTAAAGAGCGCAGTTCATTCATCCTTGCCCTGGAGAAGCTACTGTCAAATGATACCTCATGTTCTTCTTGGTTGCACATCTGCAGAATAATTTCTTTGATAAAGAAATAAATCTATTTTTTTTTTAACTACTTACACATTCTGGATATATTAACTTATTTGTTGCAGCTGTAAAAATGTATCAGGAGTTAGGATTGTTAAAATGGCCAATGGCTTTCTTTTGTGTATTTAACAAACTGGTTAGAGGAGTCACCCAGGGTGTAGAAATTTGGGGTTTAATTTCTTTCTCTGCCTGAAGGAGTTTGAACATGCAACTCCCTCATCACAGAAGAGAACTAAGCCATCAAGTAATGTTGCATTCTGGGGGGGAGGCAGGACTATCTGCATGTCTGTCAGATGCTGCTCCAGTCTGTGCAGAGGCATTGAATACTGGTTTCAGCAATATTAGTGCCAGGTAAGACGTATCTCCAGGAGGTCACTGCATCCTCTTTTCTCCACTGGATGAGTCACAAACCTTCAAGTCCTTTGTACAAAAAGAGACAACTCCAGCAGAAATGGAAGGTGATCCCTCTGACAAGGCCTTGCAACTCCATGGTTATAGGACACTTTCCTAGGAAGCAGATCTCAGATGAGCTGTAGTCTTGGACTAGATCGAGGGATACCAGATGCAAAAAGACTGTACCTGCTTTCTCACAGTGACTTCCCCTCCCTGCCATACACATGCTCTCCCAGTTCAGCAGCAGAACTGAGAATTCAATTCCTCACATATCATTAATGTGAAGAGAGAAGAGATGAGCAAGTTAGGACAGGGAAAAACAGGAAAAAAAAGAATGAGAAAACAGCAAATCTTTCTGGAGGGAGCAGTTCGGTGTTTTTTGTTATGGGTTAAGAGCAAGCAGATGAGGTGATAATAGAATGAGTGGTTTTAGACTGATTTTTAGCTGTCTGTGTTATTAAATGAGCCAATATTCTGCCTAGAAACGAGGGAAATACTGCTAGATATTTATAGGTGTTAGTTTTCTACAGCTCTTTTGTTAGACTGAATGAATGCTGCAGTCTTGTCAAGCCTTTCATTTTCTCCCTTTCTGTGAAACCTAGTGCCTTCAGACTCTTTCAGAAAAGAATCACTTTTGAGAATCTCTGAAAGTAAACAAGTTAAAAAGGATCAATAATCCTGGCTGGTTGATACATGGAATTCATCACCGGATCAACCAACCAATGCTGATGCATATTGGGCTGGGTATTGCTGGGAAGTATCTGACTGGGTTAAAAGGCCAGTGCTTATCTGCTCAGTGTGGAAACCTCAGGCTGTTTCTTGGGGTTGTGGGCTGGCACAGAGCAGGCAGCACAGTGCTGGGTACAGGGCTGCTCATGTGACACCGGGTGGGCTTCAGAGACCATGGTTGAATGTGTTATTTGTAACAAGAACATCAGTTAGGGGGTTTGCAAACACATGCTTTCCAAAGTATTAGTGAAGGATGCAAACACTGCTGTTCTAAATAATAAAACCTTTTAAAGGTAATTTAAAAAATAGTAGAAAAAAGAAAGCAATTGAAGTCTCCTTGTGATTATCTCTGAAGGTGGTAGCAGGGGATTAAACAATCTTCTGGTGCCTTGTTAAAATGCCAGTTTGAGAATTGGTGTTCAACCCAGGGATTCCTGCAGGGCCTTTGCTAGTGCATATACAGATCACCATGCTCATCAGGGGGCTCCCAAGTCAAGCATGTCAGCAGCTGTGTGAAGGATGGTCCAAGGAAGTGCAGCCTATGAATTTTTCAGCTTGGCTTTATCTGAGTTCTAAATCTTTAATAGACAGCACATAATAAGATGTTTAACTTTACAGTTAATGTGGAAATGTCATAAAAAGCTGATGGAAATAAAGGTAAAGAATTTCTTGGTTATTATCCAGACTGGTATCAGGATCTAGCTTCACCATGCAGATAAAGTATGCTGCTCAGTGGTATCAGTGGTGAGCAGATGAGATCATCCTGTCCCTTGTGCACAACCCAAACCTATGACTAAGCTTGACTTCTTCACTCTGGCCAAAACTGCAGCTAACTGTGAGAGCTAGATGTGAGCTGGGAACCAAAGCCTGAGCTTTGCACACAGTGTAAATGGAGCATTTCTGCAGTAGAGAGGACCAGAAAAGTAACGTACTGATGAAAACTGCATGGGATGAAAGTCTGCTGCTTCCATCTGAATTGTGGTTCAAGACTCCAAGGGTGTACGTGAGGAGTACAGACATTGGCACGAAACCTCCAGAGCATACAAGGGTAGAGCTCTGTTTATCCCATGTTCTCTTTTTTCAGTCCCCGGTGAGTCTGAAACAGTCCCATTCCAGCTGTGCATCCAAGCAAACTGGTCCTCAACATCAGAGTCCCTTCACACAAAACAGGACCTTTCCTGGCTTTTTCCTCTTAGTTTTTATTTCCCTTTTTCACTCTGCTTGTTGTGGTTTTAGTAGAAGGGAGGGGGCCATAAAGATGGCTCCTGTGAGAAGTTTCTGGAGTTCTTCACTATTTCCAGCAGAGCCAATCTCAGATGGCTCTGAAGATGATGGACATGCCACTGGCCATGTTTGGGCCAGTGAGAAAGGTTGGTTACGCCTCTGTGATGACATATTTAAGGAAAAATCAAAACAAAATGTACACGCAGCTGCTTTTAGTTAGAGAAGGAGGAGGATGTGAGAACATGTGAGGGAAAACAACATGGAGACACCAAGGTCAGTGGAAAAAGAGGGAGAGGAGGTGCTCCAGGCTCTGGAGCTGAGATTCCTCCGCAGGCCGTGGTGAGCCCATGGTGAAGCGGGGTGTCCCCCCTGCAGTCCATGGGGTCCATGAGGGATACAGAGCCACCCGCAGTCCATGGGTGAGGTGCCAACATTAGAGCAGGGAGATGTTGAAAGCCGCAGCAGCCATGGATGCCAGAAGAAGCCACAAGAGCCGTAGATGCCAAGAGAAGCCGTAGCAGGTGCAGCCCAGTGAGAGACAGAGACTGAGATAANAAAAAACTCCTCTTCCTAAGCAGGGGAAGAAGATCTTAGAAACAGACTGACCTGAACCCCCACACCCTGCCCCCCTTGCACTGTTAGTAGGAAGGAGGGAGGGGTGGGGGGAGTGAAAAGAAGGGTGTCTTTTAAAGGTTTAGTTTATTTCTCATATCCTCCTTCTAACTCAAGTAGTAATAAATTTCACTTTGCAACTTTTAAGCTGAGCCTGGTTTGTCCTTGAAGCATTTTCTCCCAGTTCCTTATCTCAACTCATAGACCTCTGAGTTAATTCCCTTGGGTTTTTTTCCCTCTTGTTCCCTCATCTGCCCAGATGTGGCAGCGGAGGGAACAAGTGAACAGCTGCCGTGGGTGCCTAGCACTTAGCCAAGATCAAAACCACGACACTGCTCATGATAGTTTGCCATGAAGCAATTCATGCTTCTAAGCCAAGGTACAGTGAAGTGGAGATCTTCCCTGGATCCTCTGAAGCTTGCTGCTTACAGCACTTACATCGCATTAAGCAGCAAGTGGTTCTGTAAATTGCCACATAGATCAAAGTGTTAGGCTTTTTTTTAGGTATCTTAATCTTTGTTTCGTGATATACAACTTGACTGCTTTACTTGTAGAAAATAAATTATTTTGAAGAGACAATTTCTTGAAATAAAAGCATAGTCTTTAGCTTATTGATGCATCTGAGCCCACAAAGAAATTCCAAAACACATGCCAAGAGAGGAAGTGGTGGAATCCAAATGGTGCTAATTGAGGTAAAAATTACCGTTCTGGTTAATCATAATGTGGCTCAGAGGTCATTGTTTGATTGGAGTAGGGTTTTCTTCTGAGATGTGGAACCTATTTTTTCTCATTCTCTACACACTCAGAACTTGTTGTTGCTGCTTAAAGCACAGAGAGGGGTTGCATAAACATTTTAATATTGCATGAGGCTTCTGTAAGCCTGAATGATCTTATGAATGCTAAAACCATGACATACAAGCACAAATGAAAGCAAGCAGCAAAGATTGTGTAGTCTTATCATCCGGATGAACTGATAGATAAGCCAACACACTTTGGTGTCTTGTCATGTTTTGTTTTCCCTCCTGGGATAAATCAGCCACAAACCTCAAAAATACCCTGCCTCCCTTTATTCTTATTTTCAGCGTTCGCTTAATATTTGACTTCACCTGGCAGAATAGCAGTTACACAGCTGCATACTGTGACTTAAAAAAAGGATCACGTGTGAACGGGGTCTTTCATTTGGATCAATGTCATTGCACTTTCTGATCTTGTTAATTGTACAAATAATGCTGGAGACTTCGGTTGTTCTTGCTGACACAAGTTGTATGGCTAGAGTAAAATAGCCAAATATCTGAGTAATACCAATCCAGAAATGAAATAAAGTAAAGACTTGGAATGGTAACCAGCTGAGGCAACAATCCACAAAGTAGTTGGTGACTCATATGGTTTGCAGCCTTGTAACATCCTCCTTGTAGTAGCTGGACTACGAATCTGACACTGAGGCAGAGGTTTGATGGTGTAGTTCTGGAACATTCATTGGTTTTGTGGAATAAGTGAGTGTAATCATCCCTTCCCTTCCAAAAGGGATAGCTTCCAAAAATAGAGGATACCAGCCAAACACTAAATGGTTATGCCAGATCAGACCAGGAACCTGTGAACCTGTGACTCTGCCAGTAATCATAACTTAAAAAAAAAAAAAAAAAGAAAGAAAAAAAGAAAAGATATGTATATATATAAAAAGGGTATAAGAACAGAGCATGTTTAAAGTGGTACATTCCTTGGTATTTTTCTGCACAAATTTCCAGCAATTTGTATCACAGGAACTTCTTGAGGTGGAAGTCCCAGCATCTTCTTGTTGAATAGCTTTTAATGGACTTTTCTTCTAAGGTTTTTTTTTCTCATTTCTTTTGGAACTTTTCTTTTTACTTCCACAGAACTTTTGGACCAGAGTGCCACTATTTAATAACTGCATCATTTGAGAAACAATTGTGGTTTAAAAGTTTTTGGATGACATTACTATAAACTTCTGGGTTTTGACTTATAAAAAATAAGTATCATATACTCTCTGCAAGTCATAATTTCATATTCCCTTATTATAAACCACTTCAGTGATTGCTTTTTCAGGATGATGAATTCTAGCCTGTTTAAGTTCTCCAGATATGCCATTTTGTTGATCATTTTTGTTGACTGTTGTTGCTTGAAAGTTTCCTAGTTTCACTGGAACAGGCTCCCCAGGGCAGCGGTCAGAGCTCTAAGCCTGTCTGAGTCCAAGAAGCATTTGGACTATGCTCTCAGGCACACGGTGTGACTCTTGAAGTGTCCTGTGCAGGGGCAGGATTTGGACTCAGTGGTCCTTGTGGGTCCCTTCCTATTGAGCATATTCTGTGGTTCTAGTTCTTTTGTGTCTGTGTTGAGAATGAGGGGAAGAGGTTGGCATCTCAGAGGGGCAAATGGGACCAGAATTGTAACATCCTGAGGTTTCCTGCATTTTTACAAAAATATTTTCTGAAGTTGCCTTTTTGATTTCTGTTGAGTATTGAGATAATATTTTCAGGGAACTATGAACAAGAAGTCCAAAATCTTTCTTCAGAGAAGCACTGGCTAATTTAGTCATTGTTGAATAAATATATTAGGGCTGTTGATCACAATCTAATTAAGTTTTTCAGGAAGGAGTACTAATTCTTAAGCTGTCCTATTCAGCCTAATAAAACTTAGTGTTCAATGTTCTTTGTTGCAGAGGTTAATGGATACCCTCTGCTTCTTCTCAGTATTTCTCCTCGTTTCTCAGCCTGTGTTTCATTGCAACTGTGAGGGAATACCGGTAGGGACTGTATGGTTGAGATCTTGTTTATTTCCTGCAATGATAACTGCCTGAGCAAGCAGGAGTTGGTTGTGGGAGGATGGAAGGTACTAAGGAGAAATAAGGATAATTAGAGAAGATTAGTGTGTTTCAAAAGGTCTGCCTTTTTCATCTTGCTTTTCTGAGAAATGAAGAGGCCCTCAGGTAGATCCTTCTGTTATCTAGCAATTATCAAGCACATGTTCAAAAGGATGACCAGCTTCTGTCACTCTAAGTTATTAATATTGTAACATCTGGGTACTTCACAGTCTTTTCAGGTACTTCCCTTTGTGTATCCACATGGAACTAATGGTTGGTGTTCCCATCTTCAAAACTTCTAATGATTGGGAACTTCAGCCTGTATCATGTGGCTGTCTGGACTCACAGTGTCCAGGGGCACATCAGATCCCTAACAAGTCCTATGGCAGAGAACTGAACCTTGGTCAGCAAGGATAATATGGTATTTCCCCTTTTCTCAACAAACAGCACATGCTTTCTCTGGCTCATTTTTAAACCACAGCACAAACCCCTTGTTTGTCTGGCACTCCAGGGCTACTGCTTTCTACAGAGCTGTGCACCAGCTTCATCAGAGAGCCTCACATGGGCATCTGGTGACAGCAGGAACAGTGACAGTGCTGGAACCTCCCTCTGCCATCTATTTGTCCCTGTGCCATCCTGTCCATTGGACTGTGGCTCAGGTAGACACAGGTATTGTCTCCTCCCACTGCCTGGTATTTTCTAATACATACCCTGAATCTGCCTCCTGGCAGCAACTTGTCCAGGACACCTCCTTCCTTCACTGAATGCCTGAACAGATCCTGAGTGGCAGCAGTTTCAGCTGGTGCTGTGACCCTCAGTGCAGGTGAGACTGACCCTTACAGCAGCAGTAGCACTCAGTTTCTGCTTTGCAGTTCCCTTACCAAGAACTACTGAGCTGCTGAGAGCCAGGGGCTCTCTGGCTGTGCAGGCAATTCTCTGTAGCCTTTGTTTGCTGTGACATTCGTCTCTGTGCCATCTTAGAGTAGTTTCTCCCAAATTATGCCTGGCCAAAAAACCAATAATTGACAATTGATGCTTTCTGACAATTTCAGTACAGGCTGTGCTGGGTTTGGCTGGGGTTAATTTAATTTTCTTCACAGTGGCTGGTATGGGGCTGTATTTTGGATTTCTGCTGAACACAGTGATGATAATAGACATGTTTTTGTTGTTGCTGAGCAGGGCTTACACAGATCTTCTTCTGTTTGTGCTGTCACGCTGGTGAGGAGACTGGGGTTCACAGGAGGAGACACAGCTGGGACAGGTGACCCCAACTGACCACAAGGATATTCCAAGCCATATGGCCTCATGTCAGCATATAAAGCTGGGAGGAGAAGGGAGGGGGGACATTTTGAGTGATGACATTTGTCTTCCCAAGTCACCGTTACTTGTGAAGGGGCCCTGCTCTCCTGGAGATGGCTGAACACCTGCCAGCCCAGGGAAGCAGTGAACTAATCCCTTGTTTTGCTTTGCTTGTGTGTGTGGCTTTTGCTTTCTGTATTGAACTGTCTTTATCTCAACCCACGAGTCTTCCAGCTTTTACCCTTCCAACTCTCTTCCCAGTCCTCCTGGTGGGGGAGTGAGCAAGTGGCTCTGTGGGGCTTGGCTGCTGCCTGGGGTTAAGTCACAACACATGCCCAGGGTTAACTTTTTGTAATAATGACATTAACATGTTTGACTGCATTTTCCCCAGATTTTCCTTCTTCCCTTTCACAACCTGGCAGAAAACTCAAAATACAGTACCACCTAGTTCACAAGGGGTAGGAATGACAGCACTTGAACTATACTGTCTTCCTTTTGCTTGGTTTGCAGTTTGGTTGCTTGTACGTGCTGTTCTGTGCAGGTCCAAGTACATTTGCAGCAATAGTCACTGCATTATAAAAGACCAAAAATAAGGAAAAGATGTGCAGAGTATCTATTAGAGTTCAGTAGTTTCCAGGTGTGTGCTGCATACATGGTTTTTCTCTGGGAGATGTACTTAAAGAAAGCCTCTTAATAGAAGAGCCTTGCATCAATTACTCTGGATGCTATTGATCTTCATGTGAATTGAAGGGCTTCAGAACCTTCCAAGAACACATTGGAAATTATAGGATTACAATTAACCATTTCAGTGGCCAAAGGGAACATTGCTAATACAGGACTCTAACTGTCCTCTTGTCTTTCATGAAGCTCTGCATAAAGACAAGGAAGGATTCTCCAGTTTGCAGAACTATGACAAAACTAATGTAGGAGGAATGGCATATACTGGGTCATCATGTTTTCTTCCCCACAGTTTCAGTTGTAAAGATTTAAGATGTAAAAAAACCCCCTTTAAAAGTAGCTGATTCCCTTCCTGCTTCCAATTACTACTGTAAAAAGGTTACTGCTGATCCTTGTTCCTCTGCTGTTCAGAAGCTTTGTTTTCATTTCCAGGTGTTCTTTCTGAGCGTTGATTTGTATTTGTTTGCTCATATGCCAATAACGCTGTTTGGCTTTAATGACTGCTTTTCCCTGCTATTTATCTCCAGATATATTAAAGACAGCACTCCTCTACCTTTTCACCCTGTATTTCTATTTGATATTTGGTCCCCTTCCATTTTTCTATCCACACTAACAGCCTTGCACGTGATTTAAGCCAAACTCATCCTGCTGGAATGCACTAGAGCAGCCCTGTACTCAGAGTGACAGCTCAGATATGTCTTATGTTTCATTTTGGTTGATAATTATTGGCTGTTAATTACTGTCCATCACTAAATGTATGTCAATATGGGCACTTTCTCCATAGTCTGGTACTTCCATACAGGTATCCAGTTTTTCATTTGAGGCTCTATGTTCATCCTCCTCTTCCCAGAAGGGTGAGCTGCTGTCATTGTGAATAACACAGAAATAGTCCCATTCTGTGTGCCGGTAACTTCCCTGACATTCCTTACAGCTCTCTAATACACAATTGTTTCAGTTTAGTCTGGAAATCAGCTACAGAATTTGTGTCCAGCAATATGTGCAGGAATGGTCTGAAGACCTCTTGTTGTGAATTCCCATTTCAGGACAGCTGGTTATCACTGCTTTTCTTTTAACTACTCCCTCAGCTTCCTCACTGACCTTCAGCTTTCCCAGTCACATCGATTCCCTCCATGGTGCTGTCTCAAATATTTTGGCTGTGTAGGGGGAATAAAAGGCACTTCTCTTGTTTAGAAAACCAGTTACCTTAGCAAATACCTGTACAAGATCCACCAGCTTTTGCTAAACCCAAGATACCTTTCAACCCTTTTTCTATTCCTCCCTTCTATCCCCACCCAAAATCTTTTACCCTTCAGAACATGTTCAGCCTTAAGTTCTGGCAGGGTAAGGCTAACAGGTCTGTATGTGTGGATCATCCAACTCTTTACTAAACATAGGTGCTGTATCTCTGGTCATATGGTACCATTGCTGACTTAATAGATTAATTTTAAAAAAATCTGCTGCCGACTTGCAATTACATGTCCCTTGTGGCAGGGAGCAGGTCAGGAACAGGCTGTAATGAATATAGAGCAGACTCTCAGCAAAGAGATTGCTGGACAGAAACAAAATTCTGTATTTTCTTTCCAGTTCAAGACCGAAACAGCCTATATAGTATCTAATGGCATCATTTAGAAGTATCAGGAAATTGTTTTCTGTTTTTCACATGAAATCTCAGTGAAAAAAAGCAATTTGCTTTCATTAGGAAAATAGTACTGAAAATTTTCACTCCATGAAAACCTTGTTTTTTCAGAAGAAAAGCAATGCTTTCATTGTTCTAACTAGAAGCTTACAATAAATGGTGGTGTAGGCTTAGAGAGGGATGATGGAAAGACTGGACCACAATTCTACACCTTGGATTTTTGTTTTAAAAACTTTGTGATTTTTTTTTGTTCTGTGTAATTCATGAAGCAGGCAATAGCAGTAATCTTGGGTTTTGAGGGAAGCTAGATTAAACTGAAGAAACAAGGCAAATTAGGAGAGAAAAATGTCATTCAAGATGATCCTAAATGGCATGAAAACTGTGCATTCTGTCACAAAATCTGCAATTTGCAGGCTGGTGGACATGGACCAGTTTGCGTAACCCTTCTTCCTATAAACTGTGACCACTGGTAAAACCTACCTTTTTAGCTAAAGGGGTTTGAAATCCTTTAATGAAAAGTAGTCAATATTAACAATACTTACATCTTCTCTTCAGGTTTAATGACAGTTGTCACTCTATGGATTCTGCATTTCCTGTACCTGGCTCGTGAAGGTGCAGTGAGAATTACGGGAAGTTTCATGGGCTCACGGTTGGAGAGGGGCAAGAGTGTATTCCTGGCTTCTGTTTCTGTTTCCATCCCTGTTTCTGGGCTATTTTCTTGTTGTGGCCTTAATCCTGCAGCACTGGCTCTGCACTTCTGTATGTGACATGCCTTCAAGTCGTGGGCATGGAAGCTCTCTCAGACCTCAGAAAATGTGTAAAAATAAGTTTTCAGCATAGCATCCACATGCTGCATAAAATATATATTCCATGTGTTACACCGTTGGCTGTAAATTCAATGAGGTTTTACTCTCTAAGAGGGAAATCTTATCTTCTTTCTTTATGTGAGGGAGGAAGATTCAGTCTTTGGGCCACCAGCAAATTCTCACATTCTGAGTCTGGAAATGTCAGAAACTGTTTTGACTGTTTCCCCTGGTAGTGTGCTCCTCTTAGTCACTGTTTAGCTTGCTCAGCACCCCAGTTTTGTTGCATGTGGACAGAAGACAGGAAGAACAAGATGAAAAGTAGTTGACCATTTCAATAACTTCTGGTTGAAGGGCACTGACATTTGGAATAGCACGACTGTTTAGGCAGTATTCCCTTTTTAATGTCCAGCTCTCCATGGACATAACTTCTGTCTGTAAAGGCAAAACATAGTTCTGCTGCTGTTGCTTTCCAAATTCCACTTGGGGATTTTTTGTGTGATGAGCAGGTGAAGAACAACCACTACCATGTTATTTGCTTTCATGAGGAGTACATGGATTGCCAGAGCAATAGGATAAAGACATATCTCAGATAAGACTCAGATGGTATTTTTATTCACATGCACGCATGTGCCTAAATACTGAGGCAGGCGGGCACATCAGAGTCTTGTTTCTTTAAGAACATCACCAGAGAGCTACCTTCTGAATGATGACATTTATATATTTTAATATAATTCATTGTGGTCAGAGGAATGTCCAATACAGTAATTTGGTACTCTTTATCAGTGCTCAGTGAGTGACTAATCCATCAAATTTGTTCAGCACTACAAGTCAGAACAAGATTTTTTTCTAGCTGCTGATGTGGCTATCTCATGCAGCTTTTAGAAAAATCAAGTTGTGGGTTTTTTCCATCCTATATATCATCATCTCTGTCCACAGTAAAGAATTTAGAATCCGGGCTTGACTGACTGGCTATTTTTCTCAGAGTCGCATGAGGCAAAGCAGTGTACAGCTTACTCATCCAAACCTATTCAGAGTTTGAAGGTACCCTGTGATACAAATTTACTGAGCAGATAAGAAAACTTGGAAGGCACAAATGGGGCAGATAAGGACGACTGCAAAATCCCATGGGTCCTTTCAGAATTGGTTTCAGAGTTTTTGGTGTTTTGCTTTGTTGTCTTTTTCTGGCATTGGTGCAGTGCATTTTTGACAAGCCTCAGCAGTTTTAGAAAAGCATTCAGAAGTTTTTGATGCTCATCTGAACCAATTCCATCTAATCAGAACAAGAGCTGAATGTTACTATTCTCAGGAAGCAATTGTATTCACAGAATTTCATCTTTTCTGATGTCCTCAATTTGTCCTCTGACAGAAGCAACTTTTATTAATCTGTCCTTTCACTGTTATTGATTGGCCGCTTATTATGCCAATGCATCCAGCTTATGTTTGCACATAAGCTGTGCAGTGAATCCAGTTGACAGCCATAATTTGAAACTCACATAGACTGAACGAAAGCAACTGTCATATTCCTGTCACTTCCCATATTCTATCTTCCAGGGTTGATGGGACAGACTTGTGATTTCAAATGGTAGAGTTCTTTGAGTTGTCAGAGTATTCCTTTCACATTGCTGCTTTGGGAAGTCCCGTGTTAGCACCTTGTACCTTGCCCATCAGGTGAGCTTTGCAGC
>VYZT01012467.1:3933-16851 GCA_013400735.1 Pomatostomus ruficeps
GCTTGACAGGTCCACGCGACCAAACAAACCGCGGCGGACGGGCGGGCGGCGCGGCCAATGGGAGCGCGCGGCGAGGAGGCTCAGCCAATGGGAGCGCGCGGGGGCGGGACCGCCCGAGGGGAGCGCGGCGGAGGCACCGCCCCGGGGTCTGAGCGCAGCCCGCTGCCCTCGGGGTGCGGGGCTGCGGCGGCCTGAGGGGGGAAATCGCAGGGGCGGGGAGCGGCCTGGGTGGGAAGGGGCCGAAAGAGCATCCACCTCCCCCCCTGCCCTAGACAGGGACACCTTCCACTACCCCAGGGTGCTTTAAGCCCCGTCCCATCTGGCCCTGGACACTTCAGGGATGGGGCAGCCACACTTGCTCTGGGCAGCCTGTGCCAGGGCCTCATCACCAGCATCCTCAAGTCCTTCTCCCAGGGCTTCTCCATCTCTTCATCCCCAGCGTGGATTGATCCCGGGGATCACCTCGCCTCAAGTGCAGCTTCAGCTCTTGTTAAACCTCTGAGGTTCCCATAATCCCACTTCCATGTCCTGCACTATTTGATGATTCCAGACAAACAAACCCTTACATGGGGATAAAAAAAGCCAATATATGGATCAGAGTGGTACTCCAGCATTGTCATCCTGCTGCGAGACCCCCATTCCCTCTTGCAGGGCTCAGTGTAGTGGGGCACAGCTGATGGTATTGTCCTGTTCCTGCAGCGATCCAGCAGCTCTGGATCCTCTCTTCATCCCTCTCCTAATTGCCTCACTCTGCCTGCGTTCTCCATGAGGAAGAAGGCTTCTTGAGATGTTTGGTTTCCACGTTCACGTGGATCACAAGCTTCAGGTACCACCTGCCCTGGGTGTTGTTAGACAAACGTCATCCCTCAAGCCAACCTGACAAAACCTGTGGATGATCCTTTATCATTCCTCAGCCTATAGAGGGTTGGGCTGTGAGGAAAGAAAATATTAGCAGAGAAAACAGACAAGGAACGCACCTAAGTCCAGGAAATCCATGAAATTTAGATAGCAAGAAGCCCCCCTTTTATGTCTAATCATCTTGGTCTCAAAACTGGTATTCTAAAAGACACCATTTTTTTGCATTTTAATGCTTTTCTTTGGCAGGGTGTTTTGGGAATTTGGGACTTTGACTTCCTTTTTTTTTTTTTTAGTCAGACCTAGCCAACAATCACAATTTGTTTTTATTTCATCTGGTATCCTACCCTGTCATCAGGCTCCCATGCTTTCCCACTGGGTCCCTGAGTGCAGTCAGCATGATGCTGAGTCATGGAAGAACATTGTCAGCTTGAACTCTGAGCAGTTGAGGCTTCCCCTCAATATCAGCTACTCAGGGAGAGCCTCCCTGTGTGCGTTTAGAACATTTCCAGCATATTTGCACTCTATTTTTTAAGATTCTCATAAAATGTTTCCAGTGAAACACCATTTCAGGATGTTCCTTTAGGGTTTGTTGTTCTGAAATCCATCTGTTTCAGGTGGAGGAGCCCGGCACAGCAATCCAGCCTGGGATCTCTGCTCTAATATCCAGTAAAACCATTGCTAATAGCTGATCAGCCTGGGATCTGACTGTGAGTGCCTTAATTAGTCAAAACACCCCGATTTCAGTCAAAATCCTTCACTAGTAGTGTGTTTTTAGATTTAGAGAGAAGGTTTAAATTAGGAACGAAAGGAGCAGCTGCAGTGAGTTTGCTGGTGAAGGAATGTGTGTTCCTAACAAGAAGCAGAGGCAGGATTTGGGACCTTTTTCATCCAGAGGAAAGATGCTGTCCAGCTACAGAGTTCTCCGTAAGGGGCAGAGGGGATTTTCTGCCCCCTCTCTGCCTCCTAGGAAACACTCCTAAGTTTTATCTCATTCCCTAGATCCAGACTTAGCACCTGATTATTTTTAAAACAACAAGCTTGTGCAAAACACGCTGACAGGAACAACGTGATGCTGCCTCCTGATCTCCTGTCTACATCTCCTGCCTTCAAAAACACACAGGGATGGAATCAAGCATCTGAACCCACTGTAGCCAAAAGCACCTTGGAGAGAGTGAGTGACACAAGACTGACATGTGCTGAGGATTCCCTCATGCCTTCCTCTGGCAAACACTCACCAGCGCAGCAGGAGAGAGGCTGGGAGGACTGGGAGCTCTGGATGGAGGTGTCACAAGGCAGAAAGTGACACTTGTGTCTGCTCCTGGTTGTTTTCTCCTCCTGCCCCTCCACAGGAAAACTTGAGATGGCATGAAACCAGGGAAGACCTTGGCCTGAGATCAGAAGTGGATGAAAGAGAACTATAACTTTCCTGCTACAGTTTGCATGTAGTTGTTTTTCAGGGTCCTGAGTGCATTAATTGGTATTAATTACTCTGACCAACTTCACCTCCACCCATGCACACTCCACTCATTAGTCCAGAGGCTCAGATTAAGCTCTGGGCACTTTTCCTGAGCTATGTTGTTGGAGTACCTGGTTTTAGTCCTGCCTGGGGTCCTGTGTCTTGGGTAAGCATCATACCCATGTTGTAAATTTGTTTGCAGTCCTGTTCCTGCTGTTTCCAAGTGGATCCTGGACCCAATCCCTGCCCTCACCTGAGGGCAGGATCACTGAACCTGAACACCCCACAGCACCTGGGAGCCATAAGCATGATGTCCCTAGACCACATTCCTTTCCTAGCTCTCCAAGGCACACCTGGCTGTCTTGTATCTGTAGCACTTGGCTTGTAGGGTCAGGAAGATGTGGGCACTCCTCTCCTCCTGCCATTTTTGTTCCTCTTGTTCTTAAGGTGGTCAACTCAAGTGCTCTCAGGAATTTCTCAACAGATTTCTGATGCGTCAAGTTTATCCCCTCCTGAGAGCAGTAACTCAGCTCTGTTAGAAATGGCTCAACTCTGGCACCCGCTTGTAATGTAATTGAGTGTGGAAATTGGCAGGAGAGGTAGGGAGCTACCTCATCTTCATGCACATAATCAATATCAAATCATTACTTAAAAAGTAAAGTAGTTGATGGTGTTTCTGTAGGGCAAGACATGCCCTGCATTTTCAGTCTTTGATTCATACAGCTTAGCATGCCATGAGATGGGACTCGGCAAGTGACTCACATCGTAAAAGCTCTCCAGTTAGCTCCTGGTGCTCCCTTTCAGCAAGTGTGTCATGGTTGCTTCAGCATGTCTGCGTCTGTTCTCCATCCCAGCTCCCAAAGCCTTCAAGGCCCTTTTAGGGATTTCCCTAAGTCCAGACACTGGAGGGCTGACACCAAAGCACGTATGGGGCTCTTGCCAGGATCAAGGCGCTCTCACTCTGAATTAGGTTCAGCCTGCATGAAGCAGGGTATGATACATCTCAGTCCACCTGCAGACACTTGAATGGCTGAGAGAGTTGGGAAAAAGGCTCAGCCTGAAGAAAAGGAGGCTCTGGGGGGACCTTCTGGCTCTGCACAATTCCCTGACAGGAGGGGCAGCCAAGGAGGATTGGGCTTTGCTCCTAGAAAACAAGGGACAGGATGAGAGGTAATGTCTTCCGGTTGCACCAGGGTAAGTTTAGATTGCTTATTAGGGAAAATTTCTTCCCTGAAAGGGCTGTCCAGCCCTGGCACAACTGCCCAGAGTGGAGTCCCCATACCTGAGGAATTTAAAAGCTGTGTGGGTGTGGCACTTGGGAACATGGGTCAGTGGTGGCCTTGGCAGTGCTGGGGGAAATGGTTGAACTTGATGGTCTTGGAGGTCATTTCCAACCTGAATGACCCTGTAAATGATCCTGACAGGAAACTCAAGGCTTGGGGAGCACAAGCTGTGGCAACCTACTCCATCTTGCAGGAGAAAGAAACCTTGCTCATGACCTCTATCATGATTGTGTGAGGGTCAGGCCGTTCCCATGTGAAGAAGGTGGCATGCTGAAAGTGTGTTCTCTGTATTAGTATTGTCACATCCATTGCACATTCAGTGCTTCTGAAGTGTCAGCCTTCCTAAACAGAAGCTGCCCATCTGGGTGCTCCTGGTCCAGTAAAAAATTCAGCCAAGGAATACAGTGATCCTTCTCTTACTGTTGCAAGTCATTTGCTGTACTTCAATAACCTTGTCATTGATTTTGGTCTGGAGCTGCCTCTTCAACAAGTGACAAAGCTTGGTAGGATTCTTGATTTATACTCTGAGGACACAGGGAGTGTCCTATTGCGTCCTATTCTTAACTTGCACTGACTGTAGTCTCACTCTGCTTTCCTTCCCTGGAGCTACGCTGGGGTTTCTGTAAGTTTGTGTGTGTACTTGGACAAGAGGTGAGGGTTGGGAGACCCTGGAACCAGGCTGCTTGTGCTGAGAGGAGGACAGCACAGAGGAAGGGCAGCAACCTACGTGGGGCTTGCAGGATCTTCAGCCAGTGATGGCCTAAACTACCCTCTCTGGGTTTGCAGAGTAACAGAAGTGCCTGCTTGTTGACCATATCACAGGATCACAGGGTAGTTTGTGTTGGGAGAGATGTTAAAGCTCATCTCATTCATACCCATGTCCCATGGGCAGGGACACCTTCCACTATCCCAGGCTGCTCCAAGCCCTGTCCAGCCTGGCATGGAACACTTCCAGGGATGGGGCAGCCACAGCTTCTCTGGGCAACCTGTGTGAAGGCCTCACCACCCTCGCAGTTAGGAATATCTCCTGAATATCTAACCTAACCCTGCCCTCTTTAAGGCCATTAATCCTTCTGAGGATGCTGCTCGTTTTGTCTGGACTCCTAAACCGAAAGCAGCGACATAATTCCAGCTGAGCTCCAGAGGAACATGAAGGGTTACGGAAAGCTATGCCGTGAC
This sequence comes from Pomatostomus ruficeps, assembly GCA_013400735.1. NCBI lineage: Eukaryota > Metazoa > Chordata > Aves > Passeriformes > Timaliidae > Pomatostomus > Pomatostomus ruficeps. The sequence goes on from VYZT01012467.1 coordinate 8,710, forward strand.
AGGCAGTCCTGGGCAAGGCTGAGCACATCCTGTGGAGGCCAGCCAGTGGGGCTGACCTGATGTAACTGGGAGCTGGCTCTGGATGCTTAACTTCAAATGGCCCAGGGACTGAACAGATGGCTTCTCTTTATTTGCATGCTACTTGGATTTGTGAGTCAAACAGAAGAATAACTTAATTTTTGACATTTGCTTCTCCTCAGAGCCCGGCACAATTTATGTTATACTGGCATTTGCGTGAAGAATGTTGCTTTAGGCACAAAACCCATCCTGGCTTTAACCCTAAAAGGAGCCATATAGGCAGGAATCGTATTCCTCCCTAGCTCTTTTGTAGGTTCTGCCAAGGGATATCACACTTACACAGTCACCAAAGAATCAGGAGAAAACAGTCATTTGGGACTTGTGGAAGGAAGGGGCAGGGTTGGAGTTAAACTGGACTGGAAAATATCTCATTTGTAGGCCTGAAATGAGAGACTGTGGATGAGGTTTACCTCCTATTAAAAATACCCTTCAAGGCCTGTGCAGTTAGTCTTGAGCACAGGGGATAAATTTAGTAGCATCTTGTTCCTGCTGACATAAACTTAAGTGAAAATAATATATATAGCCATGGCACAACATCTGCAAGCCAATTAAAAACCTGGCTGATCACACCTCAGATGACAGTTGCCATGACTAGTGTGTCTGCGTGCCACCTCTTTGAGAGGGAAAAAACAGATCCTGCATGGCTGTGCAGCACCTCTATACATCTTCCAATGCCCAAGACAGCTAATGGTGATTATTTGATAGCTGAAGTCCCAGCAGCGTGTCTTCCTCGCCCTAATGCCTGTGCCTGCTGTCCCTGGTAATCCCATGTGGTCACGTATGTGATATTCATGGATTTGACTGTAGGTCAGTTATAAAAGTCACAGGATAAGAGAATAAAGCTCATTTTCTGGCCTGATTGCAAAGATTGTGAGAGCCTGGGTAAGGATGCGTTTGCTTTGACCAATGAAAATGCACATTTTTCAAAGGCTGTTTTTGAAATACTTAGTACAAAGAGATGGTCTTTGTTTTCCACTGGGCAAAGTGCAGTTCTCCTTCACCTGTAATTTTAACCAAAATATCAAGTGGTGTTTTTGTGGATGGGAGATAAAGCAGGCAGAACAGGGTGACCCATACCCTGAAATTCTGGGGCTACAATATGTTTTCCAGACTGTTTTCAGCATCTCTTGTGTTCACTGTGATCCCCCTCTTGTGGTTAGTCCAGTGCCTGCAAAATTTCCCTCTCCGTGCCTGCCAAGGCTCACTGACATTGGGTTTCCCAGCTAGTGCAAATGAAATATGGTGGCTGCATGGTCAGCTGCCCTTCAGCTGAGCTGCTGTGACTGTCCTGGTGTGCTCTAGAAGACAACCCCAGTGTGAGACAAAGAGCATTGTCCCAAACCTCTCCTGTTGCCCCAGCAGCCTCAGTTACCACCCTGTTGTGAAGCTGCTGGCCTTGTGTAAGCTCTTGAGATGCTCCTGTTGGGGAGTAAAACTTGTGTTTTAAACCATATATGTGCAAGTCCAGCTGACACATTTTCCTCTGTCACATGGACAGGCCATGAGCATGGACAGGAAGGATTTAACAGCCCAGCTCATGGCCCATAATGTGTTCCATTACAATGAGTTGGTCCCATCCGATGGCGTGTTTCACGTTTGGCCTGAGACCTCCATGCATGAAACATGCCCAGAGCATGCAGCGATTGCAGTGTTGCTTGAACGCAAATAAGTCTCCTGTATCATCTCCTCTACATCCATGTGAAGCATGGGTTAGATTTTAGGTTGGATATTGGGAAAAATTTCTTCACTGGAAGGGTAGTCAGGCATTGACACAGGGCAGTAGTGGAGCCCTCATCCCTGAAGGGATTTGAAAGCCCTGTAGATGTGGCACTTGACAGTGCTGGGGGAACGGTTGTACTAGACAAAAGGTCCTTTCCACTGTAAATGATTCTGTCATTCTGTGAAAAACTCCAATTCAGTTCTGACCCCATTGAGTTGTTCAGCTTGAAAATGAGACTGACCCCAGTGTTCCTGTAGGGGTACTTGGGTTGGGAACTGTGGCACAGGATTCTGGTTCCCCTGAGCTGGCCCATCATCTCTATTGTGTCTTCAGGGAGGCCAGGATCTTTGTGGATTGAATTCTACTTCTGGCTATCAAGTGGCTATTTAACGTCAGGGCTTGTTCTTCCTCCTTCCTTTGGTGCTGCAAAGAGGTGGGACAGATAGTCTGTGCTCTGTGTCCTCTTCAGGATCCATCCTTGTGTTCAGATCCAATCTCCAGACATCCAGCAACAAGACCTCTTCGAATCTCCTCAAAACTTTCCATCTCCTGGGGTTTGTTTTTTTTTGTTTCAGAAGAAAGATGCCTGGCATTGAAGCAGTCTGACATTTCGTGTGGGCCCTTTGTGAGATGTGACACAAGTGTATCGTGATTCTTTTGTCATTTTCTCCATCGTTCTCACCGTGTGAGACTCTCCACAGCCCCAGGCCTGCACCAGACCCACACACAGTTGAAAAGCAGCTCATAGCCGGAGGGCTGCTGTGATGAGGAGCAGCGAGGCTGTGCTTCATGGAGAGAATAAGGAACTGCGCTCCCTCTCGTGGCTGTGCTCTCCCCTACCTTTTCCTGGAGCAGGAGACCCTAAAACTTCACTTACAGAGCCAGGGCAATATCCCCAGCACATCCAGAGCTAGCAGCACTACACAGCCCAGCACTCAAGGCAATGGTAATTCAGCTAAAACTTTTGTCAAACTATTAATTGTTTGGGGGGAAAAAAAAATCCATGCCAGATGTCTGCCTTAGGCTGAAGTTCTTTGGAAAGTTTCAGCCAAAGTTTTTTGTCCATTTCCAAGAATGAGGGGAAAGCACAGTGTTTTGCCCAGTTTTGAAAAGAAGTAATTCCATGAAATTGTAATAACAGAGAAAAGCCTCCATCTATTGAAGAAAGAGCATGAAATTTGGCCCCACTGACAAAAAAGTGCCATTTGCTACTTCCAGGAAAGTTTCTTTAATTTTGAATTAGTTATAAGCTCTGAAAATCATGGTTTGCATGTGTTCAACAGATCCGGTCACAGATTAACAGCTCTATTCTCTGAGGACTGTCTGCAGCAGGCACACTCCAACTCAGGCCTGAAAAGGCTTGAGTATGGAATGGCTGCTTCCAGCACTGGAAATAAGAGCTGGGGAAGTGAGAAAAGCTGGGGAGAGCAAAAGGTTCAGAAGTGAGTGTTATGATGGGGTCAGAAACAAGTAGGTGCTGTTGGAGAGCTCTTTATGAGAGGGGCAGCGCAAGCTGGCGTAGAAAAAAATAATAATGAAAAAGCTCCTTTAAGAGTTAGACCAGGCACCCTCTCCCTGCTCCTCCAGAAATGCTTCCCTTGGTGGCAGAGAAAGGAAGGACAGATTCCAGCAGGTCAAGGAAGGTGATTCTGCCCCTCTGCCCTGCTCAGGTGCGACTCCACCTGCAGAGCTGCCGCAGCCCTGGGGAACAACAGCACAAGGACGTGGAGCTGCTGGAGCCAGTCCAGAGGAGGGTGACAAAGATGCTCTCAGGGCTGGAGCCCCTCTGCTCTGGAGCCAGCCTGGGACAGCTGGGGCTGTTGCCCTGCACAAGAGAAGGCTCCAGGGAGACCTCAGAGCCCCTGCCAGGGCCTAAAGGGGCTCCAGGAGAGTTGCACATGGACTGGGGACAAGGCATGGAGGGACAGGACACAGGGAATGGCTCCCCACTGCCAGAGGGCAGGGTTAGATGGGATATTGGGAAGGAATTCCTGTCTGTGAGGGTGGGGAGACCCTGGCACAGGTTTCTCAGAGTAGCTGTGGCTGCCCCTGGATCCCTGGAAGTGTCCAAGGCCAGGCTGGATGGGGCTTGGAGCAGCGTGGGATAGTGGCAGGTGTCCCTGCCCATGGCAGAGGGTTGAACAAGATAAGCTTTAACCCTTCCAAGCCAAAGCATTTCATGATTCCAGATCCTGTGCCCCCAACACTGAGTCACCTCCTGAGCTGAGCAACCTTCCCATGTAGGGAGAGTTTCTTCTCAGAGTTTGGTTGCCACACCGTCATCCCAGAGGCAATTTCTGAGGGAAAGCAGGAGTGCCTCAGGAGCATGTCTAGGGTACTTTCAGCTGGTATGTGATGGAGATGCACTGACTGATCCAGGGTGTCCATGGGAGCATTTTCCATCCAGCAGTATGGCATTGCAGAGACTTGGGGCAAGCTGACTGGAGCTCTGGGCTGCTCCTCCCGGCACCCTGCCTCTGATATCTAAAGCTTGCATGGGGTGTCTGGACATAGCCCTACAGCATGCCCCATGGACTCAAGTGCAGATAGCATCTGACTCCCTTGTCCTGGCAAGAAGCTTGTCTTGCTTTATAACGCTGCCATCCAGATGCCAAAAACACACTTTTGCCATCCAGTGGAGGGAAGGCTGTTAAGAATGAAGGCGTTGACACAACCTGCCTTTGGGGGAAATGGCACGGAGCAGCATCCCTAGTTCAAGAGGCTGTCTGAGTTTAGCTATAGTCTCTTGTTCCCAGGCTCTGGGCCAGGGTAAATTGGCTGCAGTCTACTTTGGGAAGGATGCTTTTGCCTCCAGGAGAAAAAGAGCTTAGCACGGCTCTGCCGAGAGTCTCTCTTAAGCTCATCCACACAAAGGGTTGGGTGCCAGTTCCTTGGATGGGTTTGTTACAGGCGTTCCCTGGGTGTAGCAAAAACTGCTTTTAGCAGGTACAGTGAGAGGGGGTTGAGTGGCAAGAGGGGCCCACTGGTTTAATGTGCTTTTATGAATTAGCCTGCGTTGATGAAATGGCCTCTTCAGGATGGGAAGGAGAGGAAGGCAGAGACTAGGATGACTCCTGTCTCCATGCTCTGAGCTTTGCGTACATGAACGTGTGTTCCCCACTGTGCCAAGTATTTTAGTGCCTCACACGGTATCTGGGAACAATCAGAGAACAAAGAGCACCAGCCCTACTCCCTGCCCAGCCTCTACTGCCCTGGATACATCCCTGCCCCTGGGTCTGGGTGACGGATGAGGCAGGAACCAGGCGAGGTCTGATCTAGTGGAGAGGTCCTGAGGGCTTCTCCATGGGCTCCATCCAACTGCTTTGTTCTGGAAACCTTCAGGTTCCAGGATTGTTTGCCCTGCAAGGGAAGGGTAAATTGGAACAGGCACAACAGCTGGAGTCTCATGATCCATATGGTTCCTATCCTTACTGGAGAGGAGCGTTTCTGTAGCTCAGATCTCTGTGTTCCCTAAACAAGGGTCCTTCTGTCAACTGAGATGTTTGAGGCCATCTTTGGCCTTGCCTTCAGCCACCACACCATGACAAGTCTCCTGTGAGCCCTGTGTCATGCCCACCAGTCTCTGTCTCAGAACCTAAAGCATCTCACATTGGTATTGATGACTGACCTTTAGGTACCTGGAGTGAGCCCTTGGTGTTCATGCAACTCTACTTGTCCTGGGATGGGCCATTCCTGCTGCTCAGCTCAACAGTAACTTTCTCAGGTGTTCTGTTCAGCCAGTTCTTCTGGGTGAATGGACCATGGGAGAGCGGTGGGGATGTTCAGCCACCCCTTCCCAGAGGGCTCCACAAGTCTCCAGGAGACACGTCCCCAAAATCTATGTCAGGGAGCAGAACAAGCTTCACTTCCCCAGCCCAGACTTCAGCCTTCACTGCACACAGATCAGAAATCCCCATTCCTACTTGAGATGCAGTAGGATGGAGACTGAAGATGATCTCTTTAAATGGTTTTTACTTAAAGCAGATTTTTGTATTTAAATTACATACACCTTTAAAAATAAAGGGTAACAGCTTCTTGAAAGTCCTAGGCTTATTACACTCTACTAAATTTCCTTAATTACCGTATTTGCAAATGTTACCAGAGCAGAGGAGCAGTCACAGTCAAGGTGAAGCCCTGATTTCTTGAGGAACTAATGCACCTTTTGACAGAAGCCAACTTTTCCACAGATGCAAGGAGACTGTTTATTTCGTTTCCATTTGTTTGCCTAGCTCAGCTCAATGGCTTCTTCATCCAGGGTTCTGAAGAGAATTGTCTACTGAAATAAACAACAAAGTGGGCTTTAAATAAGAAACAGTATATATTAATCCTCCAGGGATAAAAAAATTAGGTGTGAAAATCCGCTGTTTCTAAACATCTTGTTCGTGGTCATTACATACATCTGTCAAGTAGGGTCAGGGACAACAGGACTTTCTTCATTTAAGTTGGTTTTAAAGCAAACTGGTGTTTCTTCTTCTATTTATCCGACACCTTTAGGCTTCTTCCCTGAAAGCTCTGGCTGGAAGCAGCCCCTGTCCATGCTGTTTGACTCTCTCATCCTTCAAAACAGGGTGATCCCCTACAAACTGCTTGGCAGGGCATGGGTCTCACGGGTCCATGAAAAAAAGTTTGAATAAACTCATTAATAACCCATTTGTCCACTGTATTAAATATCACTAAAATCTGTGATTTGGGACAAATGGCTAAATACATGTGCGATTTCCATTGTTCCATAATGCAAACCATTTATGTTTTAAAATCCTGAAAAATGGGTATTCATTTATACAGTGACCTAAATATGTGTTTCTGTCCCAGAGTCATCACAAAACAGAGCTGGGAGGGACCTCAGCTGTTCAGCTCATCCATTCCCTATACCCCAGAGAAGCTTTGCTATGATATTTTGCCCATTATTCTCATTTGTTATTACTCATCTCTGGTGATGGATATTTCATGATCTCCACTTTGATGGCATACCCCCTACTAGCCAAAATATACTAAAATGTAATAATCAGGTGGAAATCAGCATATTTTAACAGTTACTAGTAAATATCCTAGAAAAAAATAATTCTTGTAACAAAACAAGATTAAAAATAATGTTTTCTAACACGACTGCATTTGAAAATGTACTTAATTTGATTGAAACTGTTCTTGGTACCAGACATTTCCCCACCCCACACCCCTTCATTCTTTATTTTTCTCCTGGATCAGTTCAGTGATCTGCTCTAGGACAATTGAAAAGCACAGGGTGATGTAGTGAGCAGCCCTGATGGGGAGAGAAGCAGTTCTTTAAGCTGGCATTGCTGAAAGGGAGACAGCCCCTGCTTTGAACCATCCTGCTGCCAGTTCAGTGTGCCTGCTTTGCTCACCTTCCCCTTAACCCAGCAGGTTGCCTGTCTTCACCAGCAAGTTAAAGCAGAGAAGAGCTGGCAGGGATGAGCTCAGGGTCTCCTGTTCTTGAAAAATCACAGCAAAGCGTTTTGCTTTTCAAACACTTACCTAACCCAATAGGAATAATTTGCGAAGGAATCCTGACTCTACTTGTCGTTCAGTTCATTATCTTTATGATCCCGTCCCTAAAAACACTTAATGGTTAATAAAACTTAAGGATACAATCTTACAGGCAAATGTTTTGGCTGAGCATCTGCTTCAATACTGGGAAGGGCTGGTCTTTTGTATCTTTAATTGCCTTTTTGACCTTTTCAGAATACAGAGTTTTGCATTAGCTGTAGGACAGCTGCGCACAATCGGTGACACTGAACCCCTGGCTATGCGTCCCCCACAGATGCTCTTCCTCCACAGCTATTTTAATGCTAACCTTTCTGCAGGTTCTGTTATTCATCCCAGAAAGGCTTTTTAAAAACCCCAAGGAAGTGTCCTGGCATTTCCAGCATTTCCATAGGGAGGCCCAGCGGCAGTTTGGAAGAAATCTGAGTTTTGTGATGCCAACTCTCCAGCCTGTGTCAAGATATGAGTGCGGAGCCTTATTTGCATAGATACAAGTGCCTTAGAGGAAAGCTCAGCACTGCTGCTCCATGTTTGTAGGAGACCTTCAGTCCTAAGTGAGGTGATCTTCGAGGTCAAAGCTGGACTATACCACAGGGGTGCCACAATGCCTTTGGCGGAGGCACCAGGCATTTGCTCGTGGTTCCAGGGGCTGGTCGGGCTGCTCCGAAGGGCTGGTGAAGCTTCAGCAAGGGTTCACCCAACCCAGCGATGGTACAGGCGTGCTGAGGAAGGAGAGATGAAGTGGAGGGGCTTTCCCAGATGGTTTATTTGGCACCAGGTCATGCTAGGGAAGTGCTAACACAGGGTGTTGCAGTTACTTATATACCAACATGGGGGGATGG
>VYZT01012471.1:0-30521 GCA_013400735.1 Pomatostomus ruficeps
AGAGTCACATACTCTCTTCTGCCCAGTAACAAACTCACTCGTGTGTCCCCAATGGGGCTTTATTAAGGAATTTTTTTAAACTGTGCAGCATAAAGGTGCTACCCTTGTGGCTTTCTGCAATTGTAATAGAGTGTGCTCTTGAGAAAGCACAGCAGCAGCCCTGCTTTACTGTACAAACTGTCAAGTGTTTTTAATCCCTACCAAAAAATAATTGTTTTCTTAGAAGCTGGCCTTTATCTGGGGATTTATCAGTGTTTCTTACTCCTTCAGGCTTAATGAAGAGTCATGATGGGAAGCAAGTTCACTGTAAGGATAAGCACTTTCTCGAACACTTCTTTTTATTCTGAATAGCTGCATCTACTACTAAATGTGTATAGTTAAGAATTTACATTAGAAGATACGTCAGCAAAGGTGTGTTTGAGTAGTAGAACCACTCAGTTTACACTACATACAGATTTTTTTACTAGCTCCAGGCATTTGCTGCAGCTGCTTGTGAATCTTAGTTGCATTCAGGGTATTTGTCTAACTGGTTTGGGGGTTTTTAGGTACAGTATTGACACTTGACAAGAAATTTAGTTGGCAGTTTACAGTAGAAACTGTAAATATGTATTTGCAACAATTTATGTTACTTGGGTAAGATCTCAGACAACTTTACAAAACACAGCTGTGCTTTTGAATGCTTTAAAGCGTACCATGTCTCAGAAATAGTTGTGATTCCCTTAAGTTGCTTTTGAATTATTTCAGTTACTTGGTTTTAAACCCAGTGCATTAGAACATGCCTGTAAAAGCAAGTAATATAAAACATGTGTTCAACATGTCACTTCTAAATGTCCCAAACCAGTATTTTTAGAAACTGATTTCCTGAAGAAGAGAAGATAATGAAATGTTCTTGTTACATTCAAGTAAGGTATTTCTTAGACTTCAGTGTTGGACTGGTTTCTGTGCTCTTATTCTTTTTTTAAAACGTTTTTGTTTACTTTGAGCTGCAGAACTTCACATTTTTTTCTTTTTATTATCCCGTTAACCCTCTTTTTTTTTAACCCCACAAGTTTCCAGGCATTATGCCAAGCCTGAGGTTTCAGGTTGCTGGTATTGTCCAGGAAATTGAAATGGCTGGAGATTAAATTTAGGTATTAAAAAAGCTCTGAAGAGGAAGAAATGGGAAGTGGACAGGAGAGAGGGTAGGGCAGAGTAAAAGCTGGACAAGGAGTGCAGGAAGAGAAGAGTTTGCTCTGTTACCCCATGGGATATGATGTTTCCTTTCACAGCTGCTCTACCTTCTGTTGCTCGTGGGATTTAACCCCATACAGCACTACAGGCTGGGCAGAGTGGCTGGAAAGCATCCCAGCACAAAAAGACCTGGGGATACTGGTAAACATCTGGCTAAACCTGAGCCAGGAGTGTGTCCAGGTGGCCAAGAAGGCCAGTGGCATCTGGGCCTGTATCAGCAATAGTGTGACCAGCAGGATCAGGGCAGGGATTGTCCCCTTGTACTGGGTATTGGTGAGGCCACACCTCGAGTACTCTGTCCAGTTCTGGGCCCCCCACTTTAAAAAGGACATTGATGTGCTGGAGTGCATTCAGAGGAGGGAACAAGGCTCATGAAAAGACTAGAAAACATATCTTATGAGAAATGGCTGAGGGAGCTGGGGTTGTTTAGTCTCCAGAAGAGGAGGCTCAGGGGTGACCCCATCGTTCTCTAAAACTCCCTGATAGGAGGCTGTAGTGAAGTGGGGGTCTCTCCTGTTATGCCTGCAGTGAGAGGACAAGAGGAAATGGCCTTAAGCTGAGATACGGGAGATTCAGATTAGTTATTAGAAAAGAAATTTCACTGTTAGGGTGGTCAGGCAATGGAAAAGGTTGCCCAGGGAGGTGGTGGAGTTTCTGTCCCTGGAGGTGTTTAAGAGGCATCTGGATCTGGTGCTGGTGATGGGGTTGGGTGGTTTAGGTGTTACGATGGCAGTGCTGGGTGGATGGTTGGACCGGATGATCTTAGAGTTGTCTTCCAACCTTGATGATTCTGTAATTATCAAAGGACTATTCTAAGTGGGATATGGCAGATGATGATGCAGGAAATGATGGAGGAACAAGATGGTCTTTACTTCTGAAAACACCTGAGCTCTGCTTACTCATCCGTTAATGCTTGGAATGGCGCAAGGGGACAAAATCTATTAGTCTCTTTGGGATGTGTGGATCCTTGAGCTGTTGACTTAATACTTAAGGAATCCTTCCTTTTTATGACAGTGGCATGCATTGTTTTCCATAGACTTCCTTTGCTGCTTACAAATATCTTTTCCACATGCTTAACAGAAATTAATATATTACCCTTGTTATGTGTTGGGCGTTCTTTGAGTAATTGCTTCCCCCTTTCCAATAATGCCTGAATGCAGAGGTGAAAGGTGTTTTGACCTCAGCTGTCAGTTTAGCATGAAAGTGGTTCCTTTGGAGAGAGCTGTGTGCACAGCTTCGCAGCCTCTTTCTCATTAACCTACTTGTTTTGTCAGCAGTGGAACCTTCCCAGTAAAATAAAATGTTGAGGTTCTTTTGGCTCTTTGGCCCCCAAAGCAGCTCTTGTTTGGCTCATGTATTTTTCCAGAAAACAGATATATTTTCAAACTGAATGTCTCTGGTAGAATCTGAAGGACAAGTAAAGTAGGGGCAGTGTGCCTCCTTCACCCGCCTTCATACCTGCTTAGAGTTCCTCTTCTCAGTGTGTTTTCTCTTTGTCAAAAGACAAGTCACACTGGATGGCAGAGAGCATTTCTCATGCAGGCAGTGTTAGAGGAGAAGGATTTTTATGTGTTTGTCAGAATCTTGACACATCTGGCAGGGGGTGACTTGCAGAGGATTAGCACCCAGCTCTTCTAAGAACAGAAAATTAGAGGAAATCTCTCAAGTACTCTGAAGACGCAAACAATCATTTGTTTGTAAATGCCTAAATCAGCTCACAGGTCTGGTGTATCTCAATATCAGACTCCATTTTGCATCCCCATAAATTTAACTCATTAATTTAACCCGATTTCTCTGTTGTTCACTTCAGAGCATGGTCTCTGGTGGTCGCTCACAAGCAGCAGCTGAAAGGCTCTCTGGGTGCAGTCTCCTCCTGTCTGTAGCTGTTGGTATCTCTCCACATGCTTGCATGCTGTGGTCATGCTGCTGCCTCACCGCCCCCTGAATCATTCTTGTCTAAACTGACTTATATTTAGCACTCTTGTTCTGTTCCCTGAATCCATCCGGTCAGCTGCGTGACAAATTGCTGTTCCCTGAATGCTGTCCAATTTGTAAATAAGAATTACCGCAACTTAGGGACTGTGGCAAACACTTCTGTTTAGAAATGCACTTGTTAAAATGTCCAATGGACTTTTCGGGCATGTACCTGCACCCCAGCCCTGTGGCAGGATGGATGAAAGCTGTGTGTCTTCTGATCTTTGTAGAACTACTTACAAATCATTTTACAGAACTATTTGTGGGCAGGCAGGCTGGCTGAAAACCAGTCCCAAGGGGGTGCATCTGTTGGCTGGAAGTTTCATCCTCCAGTGAGGCTGCAGGTATTGTTCCCATCCAGTCCATGGAGTGCCCCAGGAAATCTCCCTTCTGCCATGTCCAGTGGCTTCCTTTGCAGTGGTTTCTGAAGGCTTTGAGAGCCCTTTCAGCAGCAGCCTCAGTAGGTCATAAGATACTGGCACCCCTAAGTAAATCCTCATGATGATGAAAAAGCTTTGTTTACGTATGTTTAAAAGAAGCTTTCAGTCTCTAATTTCACAGGGAGAGGTACACCAGTGTCTGCCCTGAACACCTTCATTTTTAAATGTTTGTAAATTGACATGCATTCTAAGACAACCACAAAACTAAAGAAAAAATTTTCAGTTGTTTCGGGAGAAGCTCTCACTTTTCAAGGAAACTGTTTTAAGTGTACAGAACTCTTATCCCTGACACTGTTCTTTGGCCTAGACTGTTTACTGAAAATGGGTAGGAAGGGCTACTTACAATGCCTTTATTTCTAATGTTAGGCTCAAATGTGTACTTGGAGTGGGTTAAGGAGCCTTCAGTTCCTAGGGAAGCAAAATCAGAAGCTAACCTGTCCATTGTCTGGACCTTGAATCTTTTTATTTATAAAATCTGGATTTTTTTACTACTCATCAGGGAAGCATCAAGTAATATTTCTGAGATGCAGTGGTAATTTTCCTGTCTTTTCATGTCATTAACTAATCCTTTTTCTTGTTTTCTTTCAGGCTTCCAAGATACCACGGAATTGTTGCCCACTTCTTGTATTTGTGAATCCAAAAAGTGGCGGTCTAAAAGGTCGGGATCTGCTGTACAGCTTTAGAAAGCTGTTAAACCCACATCAGGTCTTCGAACTTACCAATGGGGGCCCACTGCCTGGGTAAGTCATTGTGTTTTAATTTTTTTTTGAATTTACATTGTTTTGTTATTTTTTAAAAGGGTGGACTAGATTCACTTACTTTGAAGATCTAAATTGCTTCTGTTCTAGATCAGTGGATCAGTGGATCATTTCCTTCTAACTGGTTCTTACTGTGAGAAGAGATGTAAACTTTGAGGTTCTCAAAAAAAAGAGAATAGGGTAGTTCCTGATGTATATATTTCTGACAAATCTAGCAGAGTCTGGCTCTGGGAAGGTCGTATGCACTTTACAATAGAACATATTTAATAACGATTAAAAAGAAATAGATTTTATATTTGAATGGAGATTGAAAGAGAAATGTCACGTTTCCTGATGAGGGTGGATTTTTGCTTTTATTTCTTCTGATGTTTCATGGAAACTACCAGCAAAGTATAATAAAATTTTCTATTTTGACTCTTGAATCTTGGCCACAGTTGCAGAATTAAGAGGGCCTGCCTGATCACAGCTGCAACATTTCTACAAGGAACAGGACATAATGTGCTTGTAGGAAGGCAGGAACTGATGACTTGATTTAATCAACCCCACTTTGTTACAGCTTCATAAAACTGAAAGCGATGGTTGTAGCCTATTCCTCATTCCTTCAGCAGTGCTTTAATAAAAAGCTTGTCATGACAAGATCTTCAGAACAAAAGCTTTGTGGGAAAAATGCAGCTTATGTAGGAGGCAAGATAAACAAACTACACAAACTAATTTTTCTGTCAGGACTGTGTAATGCTGTTGTCTTTCTAATGCACTTCAAGCTGCAACTTCAGTAACCAGTTCATTTTGTTTTGGCTTTGGAATCTTTCTGTAGCTTTATGGCAAAATACTCCCAATTGTTCACTGCTGCTTGTGCAATGGGAAATAACAAATTTTGCATGATATCTTGGTATGTAGGATGAAAAGCCACAAAAGGTAAACGTCACCAGGAAAACAGTACTATGAAGAAGAAAATGTACTGTGATTCTTGTGACTAAGTACAAAAACACCACCACTAATCAACATCTCCACTAGGATTTAGAGAGTTACAGATGTTCACATTGAAATTATGACTAGTTAGGTCTCTGTGCCCTTGAAAAAGGAAGTGATTAACCATTTAACTCTGTATAGAACCTTAGAGGAATGTGGATTTCACTCCTTTTAAAATCGTCTTTATCTACAACTTCCTATTTTTCCATTCACTTTGTTGATTCAGAAACTGATGGTAAAGGGGCATAGGCAGAAATCCAGTAATACTATGTTATTTTAAATAGCATATTGGAACTTTGCATTTCCTGTATTCTATTGTAACTTTTCTTTTTCCCTGTGCTTCGCTTCACAATGGAGGTTTCACACATTCTCCAAAGTTCCCTCCTTCCGAGTGCTGGTGTGCGGAGGGGACGGCACGGTGGGCTGGGTCCTCGGTGCACTTGAGGAGATCAGGCACAAGCTGGTGTGCTCAGAGCCCTCAGTTGCCATCTTACCTTTAGGAACAGGTGAGAATCACAGCAAGAACCATTCTTCTGCTGAGGGCAGAAGTCCTCCAGAAAGTTTTATGTTTTTCTGTCTGACACAGGGCTCAGTTTTGCAGCCGAGATGCTGTGAGATTCAGTTCTGGCTGATGCTGGGAAGTAAACCACCATACCAGCTTTTCAAGGAAATGTCAGTCATGCTTTCTGAAAAACAGCATCAGGAAAAACAAGCAACAGGAGTGCTGATATGGGTGTGGGTGAGTGGGCAGGATTTGGGAGGGCAAAATATCCTCCTCCTGACAACCACAGGTGCATCAGCCATTGCTGTAAAACAGCAAACTCAGTTGCTCCCTGGTGTCTCAATTCCATAACAGGTGCTTCTAGCACTTTTTGTGGGAACATTCCAGATGAAACTGTGTCTGTATGCAGAAGTTAGCACATGTGCAGACACAACACAACTTAGATATTTTTCTTCTGCTGGTTAACCCTTCCTTCCAAACAAACTAATTTCCTGACTTGATTGGAGCACCTTAGTGCAGTGTGATTTGTAAAACAGGGCTGATGCACTGACTGAAACAAGGTTATGTTCTGGTGTTCTTCACTGTTGCCCAGGTAATGACTTGGGGAGGGTCTTGCGGTGGGGAGCTGGCTACAGTGGGGAGGACCCGTACTCCATTCTGGTTTCTGTGGATGAGGCGGATGATGTCCTTATGGATCGCTGGACCATCCTTCTGGATGCAGAAGAGCCAGCTGAAGGTGCAGAAAACGGCATTGCAGAACCTGAGCCTCCCAAGGTGAGCTGAGCACCATTGGGGTGTGATTCTTAGGAACTGTTGTTCTAGTGAAAATTACAAAGGTGATGGGTATTAAAATAGTTTAATTCTCACTGCTCACTTGTCTTTGCACTTGGGCCTTACTGAGCTGTTTCCTAGCGAATACAGCACATGTTTGTACCTAGTGTTTCAGTTTTGGCAGGGCTGGTTGACTGCAGAACACATTTTGTAGCTGTTTAGCAAAACACATCTGATAGAGGATTAATGAAAAGATTCACACAGCAATGGCATTCCTATTTGCTTCAGCTGGAAAGAAAATTATTTCTCAAATACGAAAAGGCTTTGGAAGGAATGCCAAAACACTTTCCAAAACACTTGTAGAACTGGAGTGTTGACCAAAAAACACTCCATTACCCAAAAGGTACTCTTTCCTTTAACAGTTTAAGGAATTACTAGGAGTTGCTAGCATATACAGGAAGTAAACCCTTCTGTCATCTTACTGCCACTGTGTGTCTGTATGTGTGCCATCTGTTATTTGCATTTTTTTTGAGTGAAAGTCACTGTCACTCAGTTCATATGAACTTGTTTCTGTTTAGGAAAATAAAAATGTTGATTGTAAATGGTGACTTTGTAGTTTTATGTGAATCCTGGTTCTGTCTTTCTTCAGATTAAAGGAAGAAATTGGACAAGGGGTTTGCAAAAAAATGTAGGAAATCATAACAATGGTAGCAAGTGTCCAAGATTTTAGTCTGGTTGCTGGAAAATCCTAGGCATTATGAGTCAGTTGGAGCATTTAAGATGCTCAGGTTCCAGCTATTTTCACTTGGTGGAGACATGGACTTATTTTCTCTGGGTGCCTAATCTGCTTTTTTAAAGGTGAAGGATGGGAGAGTAAGGCCTAGGATAAAAGTGCTATGGAATGAACTGGCATGCAAAGGAAGAATTAGTGGAAGAAATGGACAAAATCTATAGAAAGCTGAGGTTGGCATATAGGGAACTAGTTAAAACACTGCTGAGTAGGTGAAGTCAAGTTCTTCATTCATCTGATGTAAGCTGGTCACTTTCCAAAGTAAGTAAGTGTGTCTTCCCAATGACGTAATATAAATCCATGGCTGATGCCAAAACTAATAGTGGCATTAGTGTTCACCAGTTTGCGAAGTTATTGCATAGAATCGATTTGAGAGGTTGAGTTGGTTTTATTTCTGCATTTGTTTTTATTTCTGCCTTATTATGTTTTTTACTTTTAATTAAGATTAAATTTTGAAGTTTTTGATACTTTGGAAATAATGACTATCTAAGCATGTCAACCGTTTTTCATGCAGCATTATTTTTAGTGCAGTGTTTCTGGAAAATGTTTTCCAGAATCTGTCAAGATGCAAGTGACTTGGAAGAATCATCTGCAAAGCTTGCTTTTGTTGAAAAACTTTGGAACTTCTTAATTTTTCATTTATAAATGTAAGCAGGAAATTATACCTTTTCCTTTTGGTCAGATTGTGCAGATGAACAATTACTGTGGCCTTGGCATTGATGCAGAGCTGAGCTTGGACTTCCATCATGCTAGAGAAGAAGAACCAGGGAAATTTAATAGCAGGTAATCCTGGGGAAACTTTCCAGATGTGAACGTCAATTCTGTGGTATTGCATTACTTCCAATTTACACTACAGCTGATAATCTTAAATGCTACAGGTATCCACAGAGTAATATTGCTTGTGGCAGAGCTGGGACAAGGAGGAATTAAGCTAGCCAGAAAGTCATAGACACAAAAATCCTGTGTTTTGTGGGTTTGGGGCTTTTTCCTCTACCAAGAGAGAATACCAAAACAGTTTTTGGAAACCATGTCATTGTTATTCAGTATTCTTAGTTTGCCAATAACTGCATTGTTGAGTTCAGTCAGAAATCCAGAAATTTTGAGATAGCGGAAATAGCTCTTGCTCAAAGCCTTTCACAGGAGTAAGGACATAGTGGTGCTACATGAGCAATAAGCACTGATCAGGAATGCTCAGAAGTGTTCAGAACTTCTTCTGTACCTTTTCCAGTTTTGCTTAGTGCTATGGTAGCGCCTGCATGCTGGTATTAAGGATAAAAAAATTCTCAGTGTCTTGAGTGAGAGTGTTATTAAAAAGGTGTTGAGAGAGACCTTCCTCCTCTATGGCATACACATCAACCAATAATAGGACTTCTTCCCACAATCATTGCAATTGATGAGCAAAACAAATCACATCTGTGTAATTAATCAGCAATTCCTTCTAGAAACTTTTCTTGTTTGCTTTCCCCTATGTTTGTGATGAAACACCTTCTGAATTTATCTCTTGGTTGCCAGAGTTACAGCTAGTTACAACTATGCAGTGTTCAAACTGTAGCTATTAAAAAATATTGTCTGACCAGTTATGAGTGCAATGATATGTAATCTGACCTATCTTGCAGTGTTCTATCATTACAGGCATTGCTCATGGTGCATTTCTTAAAAACTGACTAATACAGTTGTTGGTGTAAACATATGTGGTTTCTGGTACACAAATCACTGTTAGGCACTGGTTTGCATTTTCAATACACTGGACTGAAAGCCTCATAGGTAATAAAATCAGGCAATAAGTTCATGTATGGCGAAGCCCATTCCAGTACATGAAACTTTTCTAGATGGACTTGTGCAGTTAATATAATGTACGAGTTATGTTCCTTCTCTCTTCAAAATATACTATCCCATATTTGCAAAGCTGCAGATTTCAAAGATGTATGCTCTTACTATTGCCACTGCATTTAAGGGGTATACTTTGATTGCTATTGCCCTGTGTGCTTTTCATCCCTGTAATCTTCATCTCGGTCACTTCCAATGTGCAGCATCCAAAGTGCAGTGGACGATGTCTTGATATCATTCTTGCAGGGTGACTTGAAGGGCTTTCGGGGAAGAAGAGATGATTTTTTTTCTTTTCTTTTTTCTTTTTTTTCCTTTTTTTTCCCCCCAAATCTGAAGGGCTATATACTTCTGGAAAAGAAACATGAAACAATGAATGGATATGAGGTACATTTTTGCAGAAGACAAAGAGTTTGTGCAAGCTAACAGTGCTGACACATGTTATTTACCTTTGACTACCTGTGACAGTGTTGTGGTTTTAGTAGTGGGGAGGGGTCCATAAAGATGGCTCCTGTGAGAAGCTTCTGGAATTCTTCACCATTTCCAACAGAGCCAATTTCTGATGGCTCTGAAGATGATGGACATGCCACTGGCCATGTCTGTGCCAATTAGAAAGGTTGGTTATGCCCCTGTGATGACATATTTAAGGAAAAATCAAAATAAANTCCCACAGTTTGTAGAGGAGGTGCCCACACTGGAGCGGGTGGATGTCGGAGGAAACTGCAGTCCAGATGGGAGACCCGGCCGGAGAGAGAGGGGCCCCCTGCTTCCATGCTGGAGCAGTTTGTCCTTGGAGGACTGTATCCCATGGATGAGTACACCCACACCATAGAACTTCACAGGGAACTGTCTCTCATGGGAGGGACCCCATGGCAAAAGCAGAGGGAAAAGATTCCTCTCCCTAAGCAGGGGAAGAAGATCCTGAAAATGGACTGACCTGAACCGCCACACCCTGCCCCCCTCACACTGTTGGTGGGGAGGGAAAAGAACTATGTCTTTTAAAGGTTTAGTTTATTTCTCATATCCTCCTTCTAATTCTGGTAGTAGTAAATTTCACTTTGCAACTTAAGTTGAGCCTGCTTTGTCCGTGGAGCGTTTTCTCCTGGTTCCTTATCTCAACTCATGGACCTTTGTGTTAATTCCCTGGGGTTTTTTTTCCCCTGTCCTTCCCTCCTCTGCCCAGCTGTGGCAGGGGAGGGAATGAGTGAGCGGCTGCCATGGGTGCCTGGCACTTAGCCAGGGTCAAACCACAAAGACAGCAACTGTTAAAGTGGTTGACTTTATGCTTCCCTGTCATAAGCAAGGGCACACCCTTGTCAGTAATATTGGTGCTTTTTTTTTTTAATTATTTCTAGTAAATTAACTAAAAATGGTATCTACTTAATGCAAGATGCATGAGCTGCAGGCATGTGAACTGGCTGCTCCTGCATGCAGAACAGGAAATTTCAGGTTGTGGCAACAGAAATTGCAGGTAGTTCTTGGAAAAAATATGGGCTTGAGTGCTCTTCTGAAGCAGGGCCGTAAACTCATTAACATCCTAAAAGCTGTGTGCTCTGGTCTCCCTCAGTAGAGTCTCTTTACGTGCTCTGGACTGCTTACATTTAGCTAGCAGCTCAAAGTGCAGCAGTAACATCTCTGCAGGAATTCAATGCTGATCTTCCATTGCAGGGCAGATGAAAACAGTGTTTCTTGTGACAGTGGTGGTCTTTGCATCGGTGAGTGCCAAATTATATGAGTTTGTTTCACAGTGTAAAATTTAATGATCAGAGCCTCTGCCTTCATTAACAGAATCACAGAGTGGATTGGGTTGGAAGAGATTACAGTGGGTCATCTGGTCCAGCCTCCCTGCTCAAGCAGAGTCATCCCAGTGCACTTGGCACAGGATGGTTCTTGAACATCTCCAGTGAGGGAGATTCCACACCCTCTCTGCACAATCTGTTCCAGTGCTCAGTCACCAACACAGTAAAGAAATTCTTCCTTATGTTCAGGTTGAACTTTTGTGCATCAGTTTCTGCTCGTTGCCTCTTGTCCTTGCTCATTAGCTGACTCCATCCCCTTGGCACCCTCCCCTCACACACTTACAGACATTGATGAGGTTTCCTCTCTTCTTGAGGCTGAACAGGCCCAACTCCCTCAGCCTTTCCTGGTTAAAGAGATGCTCCAGTCCCTTAATCATCTTTGTTGGCCTCCACTGGACCCACTCTAGGAGGTCTATGTCTCTCTTGTACCTGAGGAGCCCAAAACTGGACACAGACTGAAGATGTGCCTCACCAGGGCCGAGCAGAGGGGCAGGATCACCTCCTTTGACCTGCTAGCAGTGCTCTTTCTAATGCACCCAAGATCCAATTGGCCTCTTGGCCCCCAGAACACACTGCTGGCTCTTGGACAGCTTGTAGTTCACAAGGATCCCCAGATCCTTCTCCATAGAGCTGTGTCCTAGCAGCTCAGTCCCCAGCTTGTGCTGGTTCATGGGATTATTCTTCCTCAGGTGCAGGACCCTCCATTTGCCTTTGTTGAATTTCAGACAGTTTTTCTCTGTCCACCTCTCCAACCTGTCAAGGTCCTTTTGAAGGGCTGCAGAGCACTCTGAGGTATCAGCCTCTGCTCCCAGCTTTGTGTTGTCAGTGAACTTGCTGAGGAGGCATCTGGCTCTTCATCCAGATCATTCCCATGGGATCCTGGAGCAGTCTCCAGGATTACAGAAGAGATCACATCTTGTTTGTGCTATCCAAAATGGCAGGAGATTGCTGTGGCAAGCAGTCTTTTAGCTGCAAGGTTAGAAAGAACATTCTGCACAATTTAAGGCAAGTTTACGCTTACTTTACAGAGAGACACAGCTGTTCTGCAGTTAGGGCACTGTGAAGTATTCTTTCAGTTTCTGAAGACTTTCTTCTTCATGCAACAAAAATTAATACTTCTTGAGGATATTGAAAGTGTTGTGTTTCCTACAAATATTCCAATATTTTTCAATTGTATCCAAATTAGACAAAATCTGTCTTAGCAGAGACACATCTTGCCTGGACGAGAAGTATATATTAAATGGTATTACATGAGGTACCTTTAATTTGGTGCTATTTTAAACTGTTAGGACATAGTAGTGATCATTCCCAATGTAATAATTTAAGATGACTGAAAAGTCTCTGTCTGAAGACTTGGCTGCAACCTGCACTGGCTGTCTTTCCCACTTGAATGTCTACAGTATTTAGACATAATGCTAGAGAGATTTTGCAGAGTTGAATTCCGATGACACCCATGTGCTAGTAGGGTCAAATAATGGAAATTTATGCTTTTTATTTTAAGGTTGCCCTGAAGGCCATGTATCCAAAGGCCATTTCCATTATAGAAGAAAATAGTCTGTGTGTTTAACTATCTTTTGTTTATGTTATTCTTAAAATATTTTGCCATTTCTAGGGATGCCATAAAAATCTTCTTCATGTATTTTATTCTAAAATTAGAGATGTTAGAGTTCTGTCACAAGTTGAGATTACTAAGCCTGTTTTAAGTTTCTGTAGCCAAGTATATTTCAAATTAATTAGAAATGTGTAAAGCAAAGATCTTCAAATGTTTTTGTGCCATAAGTATTGTAGCGCTGCATGAGAAAACGATTTAAGATGGGTCATGATGACCTCTAAGTCTTAATCAAAAATGTAATCTTCCAGCCCAGGAGTTTACATTTCAAAGAGGCATTGTATTCAGGCAATGCTTTAAAAAGGGATGATTTTTCTGTAATAAAATTTCACAGTCTGCACATGCCTCAACAGAAGAATCATCCCTTAAGTAAAGGTATATAAAGGAGCAGTTCATGGCTTATGCTTTGTTTCTGCAGTAAAGCTAGAAGAATTTGAAATAGGTTTTAATTGAAAAACTCTCCTGCTAGAGGACAATAGTGGTTTACATATAGGGAAGAGTGCTGTGCCTGGCCTTACCTTTTAACTACAAGATGCTTGTCTGCTCCTAGGTTTCACAACAAGGGAGTGTACGTGAAAGTTGGGCTGCAGAAGATAAGTCATACTAGAAACCTTCACAAGGACATAAAGCTGCAGGTGGACCAGCACGAGGTGGAATTACCAAGTATAGAAGGACTCATCTTTATTAACATACCCAGGTAAAAAGGAGAGGAGGATCCCTTGTGGATGCATGCCTGACTGTATGTGTAGAACTGCTGCTTGGCATTTGAGCATCAAATATCAGATGGTTAGGTAACAGGTGACAGGATCAAAGACAATCAACCTGCACATACTTTCTGACATGCTAGGGACTAGGTACCTGAGCAGTTCCTGCACTGAAGGCCAGATGGATTTCAACCTTCAAACACTGCCCAGGTCCTACAGGCAGCTGGTCAATATACATGGAGTGTGTGATGCTGCCTGGATAACTGTGGAAAAGCCACAGTTCAGATACCTTTGCAGGCCTGTGAGTGACATCTGCAGGGTGTAGCACAAAACAACAGCAGGGAGCTAGAGTTATTATTGTGGAAGAATGGAAGCCAAAGCCACAGGAGATCTGACTTCCTGAGATGTGATGTTGAGAGAGGCAGATTTTTTGTTGGCATAAAACCAGCAGGTATTTAATGCTGCCACACTATTATATTTTCAAGTACCATCTTGTCTTAAACAACCTGTATCTCTTTGCATTTTAGCCTGAAAATGTTTTATTCAAATAAGTCTTTTTACATGTACACAAATACACATTGCACGTGAGAGCTGTGGAGAAGAAAAGATCCCAATTAAGTAATGAGTAGTTAATGCACCAAAACAATAAGCAAGTGATTTGAGTGGGAAGGGTCAGTACTGCATGAAAAGCAGCATGGTTTAAATTGTCAGAAGTATTTCAGAGGACTGAAGTGCATGAATATCTGTCTAACTACAAGTGCTTTTAGCCAGGTACAAGAATAAAATCTTGATAACTGTTTTAGCTTTAGTAGCTCTTCAGTAGCTTCCATGGATGTTGTCAAGACCAGTAAGAGCAATGTTAAGTTCTTAACTCTTGAAAGTTAAGGGTTAGTGTAGCTGTAACTTGTATTTCCCAGCAAACTAACACTCTTTAGATTTACTTTCTTCCTATTTACACCTTTTCTTTACAATGGAAACTATTTACTTCACTCATTTTACTACTAAAAGATCTGATCAAAATTCTTCCAGTTCCTGCTTTTACAGTGCAGAAAAACTGCTCCCTCTAGCTGGCAGGGAAGCAGAGTATGTAGCTTTTGAAGCCTGACAAACCAGCCACCCTTAGCAGGGCACCAGGGAGCGTGCCCGGGGGGCAGACCACAGGCCCACAGGTGGTCACTGGTGTGCTCTCCACACAGCTGGGGATCTGGAGCCGACCTCTGGGGGTCTGAGAGTGACAACCGCTTTGAGAAACCACGCATCGATGACGGCCTGCTGGAAGTGGTTGGTGTGACTGGTGTTGTTCACATGGTGAGTTGGCATCCCGCTAAGCACAGGAGAAATATTCATTTTATGGGACAGGCTTATTTCTGTAACAAACAGTGCATTGCAAGTGCATAGTCCTAAAAATTATGCCTCTTTGTTAAGGCTGGATAAGAAGAAGTAATAGGAATTGGGAACTTGTTAAAAATCCATGGAGAAATGCTTAACTAGACTTTGAACCAAGTATAGAAACATACATGTGTGCATATATATATATAATGCAATATATATATATAAAAATGCAAATATACGCATGTATTATGGAATGCACTGGCTTCCTTATAACGGGTATCATGATGTCCGAATGGTATGGTTCATGGGATGAAAACAAGATTTTATTCTAATATTACAAAAACACGCACTCTTCACCTAGCGTATTTGCGAAAAATCTTGTTGTAGCTTATCACAACCACAGTGGAGACTGCATCAAGACAGGTTGCATTATAATTATCTGCCATAGGCTTTCCAGCCCCTGTCACTGAGAATTTGATACTCGCTGCTCTTGATTTGAATGCTATGTCAAGCAGGTGGTATGCTGTTCTGCAAAGAATATTATGATATTTTGCAACTTTAATTCTTTCATGTATTACATATTTTTACATTGGTGTACTATTAATAACACAATCCTGTGGGATGGTAAGTTATTTTTGTCTTTTCTTCATATTTTTAATCACTATGTAAAGAAATCTGCTGCTGAAAAAGTATATGTGGTCAGGTAACTAGGGATAACTAATCCATAAAACCACCAAAAATGGAAAGGTGGGTGCTTCAATTTTGTGCAGCTTGATCTTTGGCGTTGGTCAAATTTGCCATTTTGTAATTTAGATCTTCTAAAAGACACTTAAGAAGTGTTTTGGTACAGATCCTTAAACCTTTTGTGAAAGTAGAAGCAGCTTTGGAGTTAACAAACTTGTGCTTTGGGTTTGTGATATTAAGGATTTTACTTCCATGTTTGGTTTCTGCACACATTCCCCAAGAGTACATGTAGCAGCAAAGTTCACTTGTACTTTTAACTCTAAAACATTCACTCAGCTGTTAAGGTGTAGCTGAGTATGTGTATAAGAAGTTCAGTGTGTGTATGGATGTATTTCTGTAGCTCTATGGAGTTTGGAGTTTGGAAAAATTCTGATTAATGAAGTGCTTTTAGACTTTAGAATCTCACGTGTGCTGAAGTCTGCATGTATAGTTAGGTGTTTTTAGAACTATTTACTGTGTCACAGAGGGGGAAGCCAAAGCAAACAAGACCTTTGTGAGCATAGCTCCCTGGCCAACCTTTGTATACAAACGGCTTTGTTGTGGAAGTTGTTTTGCCTCCTACAGCCTGCAGGGGTTTCCGAGTGCTACTTCCTGGACTACCTGAAATAATTAACCCTGGGGCAGTAAAGGCATCCTAGTTTTGCCTAAGCAGGTTTTTTTTTAGCTGAAACTTAAAATGTCAGGTGAGGATAAAATAATATCCACCCAGTTTAATTGCAGCTAGTATTTGTACGTCTTGTTAGTTGGGGTGATTGATATACTGACTTTTATTCCCTAACAGGGTCAAGTCCAAGGTGGTTTTCGATCAGGAATCCGCATAGCCCAAGGCTCATATTTCCGTGTAACGCTCCTAAAGCCAATTCCGGTTCAAGTTGATGGAGAGCCCTGGATTCAGGCCCCTGGCCAGATTATAATTTCTGCTGCAGGACCAAAGGTACTGGCTGTAGGTTTCCCTTAGCAAGTTGACTTTTTTTCCTGCCCTGGATGTTACCTTATTTTCTTGCTTGTCTGTGTGTTCTGATGCTTAACCCTAAAGGAGCTGCTCAGCACTGTGCAGTACCTGACAGAGCAATTTCTAAAGAGGATGGTTTGAGGACTCTCTCCGGTGGCTCAGATGAGGCTTGTGTTTAAAAAAATAGTCCCTGAGCTTTAGCCTAGTGACTTAATTTTTTCCTCTGTATTGAGATCTGCAGGCAGTGTTGCTTGTCTTGAAGCATGGCACAGTTATAAAGGCCACAGTAGCAGTGCAGTGGGCAAGGTAGGAGTCAGTTTGGTGGAGGAGGGAAGGTCTGTCAGACAGTAGTAGCAAAGGAGAAAAATGAATAAGGGACAAGCAGAGTCTGTGAAAAAGAGACTTTGGAGTAATCAGTGTTTGTTTTTTCTTGATCATCTCAATGTGTATATAAAAGCATCAGCTGCCTAAGAATTTAACTTCTCTATTGACTTTGAAATTGTGAAATAAACATTTTGCAGTAGATGACTGTGGTGCACACCAGTCTACACATTTACCTACTACCTTAAGGATTCCTTTTCAACTCACAGAAATTTGTTGCTACAGGCAATCTCAGAGAATATGTAACTGCACTGGGAGGGCTACCAGAACAATTGCCCTTGCTGAAGAGAAACAAGTGAAAGAGAGGGTCATACCTCAAAATTTCAGAATGTGTTAAAACTTTGTTCTTTTCATAAGAAGTTTGGGGGGGTAATGGAAAGAGAGAGAGAGAGAGAACAAACCTAACTTGTCCTTCAGTGAGAAGGTGCTTCAGTGAGAAAGATTACTTCTTCTTCTACCAAGTTATTGATGTTATCTTTATATATGGGTATGCATATATGTGTGTACAGGAATATATATGCACACACATACATACACATAACATATGTGTTTATGTAAAAAAAACGGTAAATCCTATAGCTTTATAAGGATAGGTACACTAGATAGTTGTATATTTAAATGTTTTTCTCTTGCAGTTCCAGCTTTTTACTTGGTTATTAGTCAGTTGCCTTAGGTCAGCTTATTGCTGACTACAGATAGTTCAATACTTACTCACTTTCTTTTACATTTTTCAATTTTAGGTCCATATGTTGAAAAAATCCAAGCAGAAGCAGAAAAAAACTGGAAGCCTGAAAGAGATGAAAGTGGATAGCACATCAGTCTCTGAAGGAGGACGCTAAGGGGAGACCTGTGTTCACACCTACTGTAGAAACCACGCCGGTTCAGTAAAACCGAGTGCAGACAACTCCTGAAAAGGGTTGCCTATGAGCGTGCCTTTCATTACATTTTGATAGTACTGGGTTCTTCTTCGTCTTTCAAAGACAGTGCCTCATTGTCACAAATAACTGTTATGTACCACTTGTCTCATCTGAAATGTTTACTTTGGGTTGCTTTTCTGTAAGCGGTTTCCTAGCCAAACAGAGATTCCAAGATGCTGAGATTTCTGCATTTGCCTTCACAAAAAATCCTTCCCTCCTCCCAGCTCCTTCTTAAAGAAAATCATTCCAAGATTTTTTTTAATTGTTCTATAACTGAAAATGTGTTTAAAATTAATGCTTACAATAGCATCCTAACCAAAAAAATGCAGACATATGAGTTATTGAGAACTTAGATCAGTCCAAATAGCACAGCTGAAACAGTACAAGTGTAAAGAGAAAAACACAAAACACAGGAGAGATTATTTCTATAAAAGGATCCCAATGCACTGGGAAGACAGAAAGTACTAGAACAGTTGAGTCAAAATATTTCAGAGCATTTACTTCAACAGTATTTGGACAGCATGAATGAAGGGGAAACAGCCTGGAGAGCAATTTTTCAACAGTAGCTTAGTTTCTCATTATTCAGCGAAAGCTTGTTTTAAAAAGGCATTTAAATTTCATCAGCTACAACTCCTAAAATAAAAAAGGAACAAGAATACCTAAGGCAGTATTAAGTTATACCAATTTTTTTCTATAACTGAAACCATTATTTTGACACCACAGTTTTTGTCTTGACTTTACTTGAGTTGTTTCATTTTCATAAATTTAGACTGTTACATAACAGCAACCTCAAGAACCATCATTAATTAGGTTAAAAGAAGTACCACTTAGTGTTCACTTAAGTAAATTAGCACAGTCATATGTTAGAGCTGAACTGATGTACAGCACAGCTTTGCTGAGGAACCTCAGCAGGTCTTGAAGCCTGTAGTGTGCATGTAACATGCTCTAGGCTTCAAATAACTGAGAACCCAAGAGGCATCATGAAAATTCACTTACCTTGCAGGCTTCTCAAGTCTTTGGTGGGTGTTGTTATCAGGTGTGGGCCCAGAGACACAGTGACTGTTTTCTCACTTGAATGAGTGTGTGCTCTTCAGAGGCTATTTCTCCATCAGCTCCTGTGAGGCCAAGATCACCTCTCTGTGTTTACCCATCTGCTGAAAGTGTGGGGATCCAGTATTCCTTTTACAGCTTTGTGCTGGAGACTGGCACTGGAGCAGCCTTGCTGGTCCTGCCATACACTCTCTATCTGCTATCCATGGCTGTAGTCATGTTGTTCTTCAGTCATATCTCTGCTGGCTCATCTCACCCTAGTTCCCCAGGGACTGAACCTTTCACTTTGGGTCATCATCACACACAAAGGGCTCTGTGAGCCACTTGTGGACAGGGGGTGGGGCCTGCGAGGTTTTGCTGCTTGTATGCATCAGCTGCTTGGAGCCACTTAAGCCATGCTGGCTAGGGCCCCTGTAGCCATATGGTGGGCTTACTTGTCCTATGTTGCACAGTGATAGCTATTTCAGCTGTGGGTGGCATGAATTCATCACTTGAGTGTCAGCTTTAGCAGCATTCCTCTTGCCAGTATGTCTAGAAAAACATCTCTAGCTGCTTTGGGGGACTTAAGTGTAACTTTCAAATACACAAAAGCCGTTCTGTGATGGAGCCAGTTACGTGCTGAGGCAGTTTTTGCTGGCTCTTGTTGATCAGTCTGTACTCTCAGCTCCATGCCAGCTTCAGCAACAGCTGATTGTTATATGTGCTTTCTCCTTTCCAGTCACAGTGCAACAAGGATGTGAATATCATCTCTAGCAACAGAATGATGCAGCTAAAGCTATAAAGAGAGGCAATACAGCTACGGAAATATGGCAGATGCCTGCAGCTTCTCCTTTCAATCTAGTGATTCCTTCTCAGTTTTTTAGTAGAGATTTAGTTGGAGGAATGACTCCTGTTTTCAGTGAAACTTCTTCTTAATTGTTTAAATTCTTAATTTAAATTTGGGGATGTTCTTCAGGTCACACAGTGTGGACTACAACTTAACTTTTATTCAACATGAAAACTGGATTCATGCTATGAAGGAAATAGTTTGGGTAGGACAGAGCTAAAAGCCTTGTCTTCCTGATTTTTAAACACAGGGTTGTCTTCTGTAGAACCTGGGCATGAAGGGTCAGCTGGACCTCTTTTAGCATCCTGGTACCAGCATTACAAGTAGGGAGGATGAAGTGTTGTATTTCAGGATGTGCACTCTCTGAATGAAGCTCACAAATTAGAGAGGAAATATAGAATAGGCTGCTGCTTCGTGATTGTCCAGAAAGACAGAGAAACTGCTTTGTATCTTTGGGGCAGCAGAAAGAATGCACGGTCTGCTTTCCATTTGCTGACTCTGAAATGGAAGCTGGACTTTTTGTTACAGAAAACATGCATAAATTTTAGGATTGCTGGTACTGCCTGTCTTTTGCAGCCCAAATAAATAAACCTGTCTTACTATTTTTCCAGGCATATGTAATCCTGCAGCACATATCTGACAGCATTTCAAGTTCTTGGCTTATTAAGGACCTGGCTGTCTCTCCTTTTGCTCTGTATCTGAAATAACATGAAACTCACATGTCACAGTATTTTAATCAAAGGGACCCTTGTTGTGGCATATTCTTCCTGGAGATTTCCCATCCCTGGAATTCTGTACAAGCCTGTTTTGGGGCAGCATCATTGGAGCAAGGTGACACTGAAGTATGAGTGTATTCTTCTCCCAGCTTTCAGAGGAGATCCCGGTGGAGGACAAGAAGGCTTTAAGTTTTGTTTTTCTTTCCCTTTTCTTTTTTTTCCAGAAACCAACTGCCATATACTGTTTGAACAGATGAGTGCCACACTGGAATCAAAATGTAGTTTAAGAAAAACACACTTAGCATCTAAAGCCTCTGTGCATCAAAAGATGATATTTAATGTGTTCTGATGACAAAACAGATTCCTGGGCAGTTGAGATAGGAAACCCCCTGTAAAGCTTTAAAAAGGAGAAACTCACTCATTAACCCTTCTATTAAGATGTTTCAGTTTCAGGTTCTGTAAGGGCCTTTATATCAAGAATATATGTGTGTGTGTGTATTCTTTTTCTCACATTTTCATTGCATATGGTGTCTGAGAAGGCCTAATATTTCCTTCCATGGCATGCAAGGCCTACATGAAAGGGGTGGGGAGAGTAACTCTTTGCAGTTAAGTATGAAACATTTAGACAGCCTTTCCATTGAACATGACAATGCAGTATCATTTATGTGACAGCAGGCAGATAGATGATTCTCCATACTGACTCTTTGGGTAATATTGTGTGAGAACATAGTGGTCACATGGCCAAGTACTTTAAAAAATGCAGCAACAAAAGTGTTGAGGAAGAGGCTCAGTTCAGTCAAGACAGGTGTTAATGAACATCAGGGACACAGGACCCAGAGCTATAACTGTGGACAGGGAAGAGATGCAGGCTTATTGCTATCCTGAGCACACTCCTTCATCCTCTCTCCACTGCTTTTTCACCTTGCCTATAAACCATGGCAGGCACAAATAGCACAACTAGCATCTCTCCTGCTGAGATACACTCTCCTGACCTTTTGCTAGTGTCGTACTTAGGCACTGCCAGCATTGGGGAGAGAAGGGTCCTGAAAAATGTGGTTCCTTTCAAATACCCCAGGTTGCAGGTTAGTGCAGGTTAAAATCTGTTTTGGTGGATAAACACATTACCTCTGTCTTGAATTAGTAGAACCGAAATTCAAAAGCTCATCCCTGAGATATGGGTGCTACTTCAAAAAGTTTGCTGCTTTTTTCCCCTTGGCTTTTACCCTGGATTTGTACATTTTAATTTGCTGGTGTTTTCACTGCATTGATTTTTAGATGAAAGTTATTTTGCAAAAAACCTTTTGTTTATGTATGCGTATATATGTGTGTACATAAATGTG
The DNA here is from genome assembly GCA_013400735.1 of Pomatostomus ruficeps. NCBI lineage: Eukaryota > Metazoa > Chordata > Aves > Passeriformes > Timaliidae > Pomatostomus > Pomatostomus ruficeps. The sequence goes on from VYZT01012471.1 coordinate 21,629, forward strand.
TATACATACATGTGCACACACCGTTTAAGAATACACCTTATTGTATTTCCTTCCACAGTGCCTAATTATACAGCTTTTGCCCTTTTACAGCATTCTGATAGCACTCACTTCTGGATCTTTCTCTCACCAGTTTTGGACATGAGGCAGGACTTGCACTTTCCAACAAGACATGATGGCAACATAGTGAAAGCGCAACTGTGTTTAGAGTGCACTCTCTTCAGATATGCAGTCTGAGCTCTGCTTGCTCTTTCTAGATTTTAGTCAAGTATCTGCATGTCTAAAACCAATGGCAATGGCTATTGTAGCATTTTAAAAACTAGGAAGAAGGTCTCTACTGCAAGACTTAAGTAAGGAACAAAACGAAATGACCTGTTACAGACAATTGTTGTTAATGTTCACAGTTACCTTCTTACAAATATCATACGGATTTCATTTCTTTAAAGAGCAAATAATATACATGATCTGAGTATCAGCTGTTTGGAATTGCTCAGCATTTATGCTTGCATGTGGTTCTGTAGCAGTCTGTTGGCATACAAATGTCATTATCAAATAAAACCTCTTTTTGTGGGAGGAGGAGGTAAGAGGAGCTGTTGTGACACTTAAAAAGGGTTTACATTGAAGACACAATAGATTTGGTTGCATATGTATTTAGTAATGTAGTGACTGTAGGTATGCTCTGTCTTACATAGTCTCCAGTCCATATTCCAGGACCAGTATTGGGGGCTCCCTGGAGCTGTGCTCTTGAGAGACCTGGCAGTAGATACGCTTCTAGTCTGCACCCCACATCTCTTCCTTACCACCTTCAAAGTGACTGTACATCTTCCTCTTTCTGCCAGGCTGCCCTCCTGCCCTTTGGGCCTAGCTCTGTACCAAAACTGGTCATGATGGTATGAGTATGTGCTGATGAGTGTGTGTGGAGAGTGGGGGAATGGAGTTCCTGCTCTGAACGCTGCTCTATGAGTTTGGCTTAGACTTCTGTAATTTCTACTTCAGCTTCTACTTCGGCCATCTAACAGCTGTGCAGCAAAGATTTGGCAACTACTGAATTGCCTTGGACTCACCGGTGACAACGTTGCCTCATTTGCAGGCTTTGATCTTATATCTTGTATGTAGAACTTCATTATATTTTTTTGCACTTAACAGAAAATACAGGTTAGATAGGTTTAGAGTGTGGCAAAATTGTAACGGTTGTACTTTTTTTTTGTAAATATGGGGATGATTCTACAGATACAAAGATGCACTTTCAGATAACAATGAGAACAAGTTTTCAGAATACAGTTGTCTAGGAGTTTCTCTGACTGCAGTGTTCCTGATCCCCATCCATGTCTAACACTGTGTTCTCCTTGAAAGCCTGCTTGGGGATAGAGATGGCTTCTCACATCGCAGAATGTATTTATAGCTGACTGACTGAAAGTTCACATACGTTTTTGAGCAAATTTGCTGCTATTCTAAGTTTTAGGTTTTACTAGACTGCTTCTATAATGCATAAAATAATGTTCAAGTTTTATTTATAGTGTCAGCACTTACTGATTTGACACTTAGTTGCAGGAGATATCCAGCCCAAAGCCTTCATTCCTTTTGCTATTTAATGATTTTGTTTTGTTGTTGATTTTTTTTTTAGCAGTGTAGGCATTGTATGTGTGGAATGCAGTGAAATGAACGCAAATTACTAATCTTAACCTGCAATTAGAGTGGCAGTTTCAATGTTTACAGGACAGTGACTATTGATTGTAAACCCACACATGTCCACTGAAACAGTGCCCTCTTCATGTGTTCTGGAAGCATTGTTTCTGCTTACCATGGTAACTAATGGAATAGCCTTCTGGTTTTAGAGTCCTGGTTATGTTGCTTTGGAGAGATTTAAGTGTGGGTTATGGCTTCTCTGCCATGGACTCACAGGACAGAATTTCTACTGATACAAGTGTGTTATATTGAACATGTTTTTTGAAAGAGTGACTTTATTTTTTGTGAAGATAATTTATGAGAAGGTTTTATAGCAGATCGGCGCTGAAAAAGTTGAAGTCTTGAAATAAATGTGTGTAGATATTTAAGATCTATCCCAAAGCAAAGTATTTTTTAATAGGGCACTGTTACTGGTGTAGTTATCCCTCTGAGCTCTCCTGGCAGCATACCCATTTAGCATGTCAGTCTGCATTGGTCTGTTATAGGGGGGACAACCTGATTTCAGAAGATATGGCTTCATTTTTATTGCGTCTACCGCCTATTTCACCTCTGGCAGCAACTCCTGAGATAAACATCAGCCATACAAGGCAGAGCTTCTCCCCCAGACAGATCACGGCAGGTTGAAGAGCAGAGAGCTTGCCCTTGTGCTTGACTGCAGAAAGGTTGTAAGTCTGGTGACTGTCTGGCACTTACAGTCCTCTCTCTCACTGTCACAGAGTGTGCCACACAAGCTCTTTTGCTTTCTGAAGGCAGGCAGGCACAAATCAAGAGTGCCCAAGTCAAACTGCTAACAAGCTCGTCTCACCATGGCATCCATTCTTAGTGCTGCTTATCTTGCCAAATTGGGTAGCAAGAGGTGCTTGAAGTATTACTGAGTATTTATTGTGTAATTTTGGGTGCTTATAAAGCCTTCACTGCTATTTTAAAGCAAAATTTGGGGATCTGTAGCATAGCAATAGCTGTATAACTCTAGCATTCCAAACATGCCTAAACCAAGTAATCCTTGTGATAGTTTAGTTAGCAATGGTGTAGCTAGTAGCAATCAGTATCTTGAAGCTACAAGTTCTGAATATTGGAAGAGAACATCTCTGCTTTGAATGCAAAGCATCAGAGTTTGTAATTCACTATAGATTTCAGTGTCCCTCCTACTTATGAATGATTGATGACATCTTAAATCTTCTCAAACTATGACTTAACTATTGCTTAAATAACTGTTTTTTGCTTCCGGTTATTTAAAGCATCCAACTTACACAGTTGTATGAATACTGTTTCATTATCAAGATACTCTTAAGGTGTCTCATAGCATTTCTTGTGAATGTTCTAATACATAATAAATAATCTTGGCCCAATAAACTAATGTAAGCTGACAAGTTATTGTCCAGTGCTTATTCTTTGTGCATCTGCCTAATTCTCAGAGAAAAAAAAAAAAGCCTAAGTATAAGCATTAAAGTGGTTGCAAACAGTTTCCACACTGTGTGCCTCAAACCAGTAACGCGTTATCACACATTTACTTGTGGATTGGTCTCAAAAACTAGCTTTTAATGATGTAACTTGTTTCTTAATGTCTGCCTTGCCCATGAGACATGTCACTAGATTGTGGTAACTTGTCTACAAATAACATACCTAGTGTACTAATAGATTTTTTTTAAGTAATTTATAAAAGATGGACTTTTCTCTTATATTGAAACATCTGTTCATCCTTGGGGTTCTGTTCTTAGAACAATTCTGTGTATATTTTGCAATACGTGTTTTGTGTTTGACTGTACATTTTGCACCAATATGAAATAATGTATTCTCAGTATAATTTACAAGTTCCAGAGATGTACTAGAATTTGCTGTGAAAAATACAACATTTCTTCTACCCTGGATGCTTGTGGAGTAGTTATGCTTTTAAAATAGCGGAATACACTTCTGCAGAGACAAACATACTTTATCTCAGCTGGGCACAGCTTTTATAGGAATTCTGTAGCCCTGCTGTTTGAGATTGGGTCATGCTCTGTGAAAGGCTGGCTGTGTTCTAAGAGTGTGATTTCGTATGTTTTCGTTTGTAAGATGACATCTAAGTTTGATCCCTGCAACATTCAAGTACGTCTAGAACCCTTATTTCTGTGGATAGCTCTTACTGTAATTAGTAAAATCTTTCTGCGGTAGCGCCACAGTGTGTTAAGCATTTCTGTTGTTTTTAGTTGCTTTTATGATGATCCAGGTTTTCCAAGGTAGTTTTGTACAATTGTTTGCCCTGTTTGCACTCCATAGGAAACACGTGACCTGGTGTTTTCAGCCTGTGGGTAACAGGCCCACACATAGCCTTGTGCTTGGCTCAGGTGAGCAGTGGTGGACCTAGCCTGCACAACTCAACAGCCAGACTTCGGGGACCTTGGCTTGGACAGAGTCAGCTGGGACAAGTGGAAGGGCTGTCCAGTGAGCTGGGCCCAGGTGGAAACTCTGCTCCAGGACAACCCACCCCTCCTTGGAGGTTAAGGTCTGCCTTTCATGGATGGTGGGGGGTCCAGCAGCTGGATACCTCCACTTGGGATGTCCCTGCTGCTATAACCCTGCCTCTGGCAATGAGCAATTGGTTCTCCCCTCTGTTCAACAATTGACTGCGGAACTGAAGAGGCCTTGGTTATGCCCCAGCACCTCAGGACAAACTTGACTGTTCCTTGCTGGACTCCAAATCAACAAGCTCTGAAGCAGCTGCAATTACATTTAAAAACCATGCATGGAAAAACTCAGTTCAGGGCTACAGTTCCAGGGAAGGAGGGGAAGCAAACAAAATACTGATCTTCATACAGAGAAAAGGAAAACACAAAACCAACAACAACCAAAAAACCACACCAAGCAAACAAAAAGAACCCCAAAAAACAAAAAAGATATCCCAACCTGAAGTGAATTTTACCCCTGCCCTCCTCTGAGCTAACAGAACAGCAAGAGGAGTAGACAACTTCCAGCAGTCCTTCCCTGCCCATACTGGGTTGTGCCTTGCAATCTGGTTATACCACTTTCCCATCAAGGGGAACTGGTGTCTGAGAATGGGAAAGATGGGTTTGACCATGATAAATCGCAGCTTAACTTCAAAGTGTATTTAGTCACCACTTAGACAATACTCTTTGAAGCACAGCTAAACAGAAAAACCTTTTAGACAAATAATTAAGTCACAAGGAAATTAAACTTAAGGGTTAATTGAACCATTTTGGACATCAAATTGATATTCAGATGACAGCTTTGGGTCCCTAAAATGGATGCTTTTTTGTTGTGAACACTGGTAGACTGTAGCACTGGCAATCCTCCTTGCCAGGGCTGAATGACCAAGTGCTGGAACACGGAGCAGTGGCAGCATCAGCATCTTGAAAACAAATCTATGCAGACACAGAGCAGTGCCTATGCAGGTACCCACAAACAGGCAAGCAGCCTTGACATGAATAATACAGATGGGCCAAAGCTGTGTCTCCTCGCCAACTATTGGGGCTCAACATTCACTCCTGAATGAATCTCATACACACACAATTTCCTCAGACTTCTCTTGTAGCTGGCACCATACTCTCTTGGTCTATCCAGAACCTGGCTCTCAGCTTCTAGGAACCAAGAAATCCAGCTTAAAAGTCTACTGGGGAATCACAGAGAGAGGGAGAGGAAAACCAACAACAAGATGGTTATAGACAGGTTAGAGTGGTAGAACAGCTGCATGGACCAGGCACACAATCTGCCCAGACAAGTGCTCTGACCAGAAGCCTGCTGAGTTAACACAGGGCCCTTGTCAGGGTCGGGGTCGGGGTCAGGGTAGGCATCAGAAAATGCACACAGTGAAACTGCACACAGACAACACCTCACTCCACACCGGAAAATGAGGAAGGGACAAGCTCTGTCACCTTCAGGGTTTCCCTCAGCCAATCTGTGTTAATCAGTGATAGTTTACCACAATCAGCCACTCCCACAGGCAAGCTGGCACCCCTGCTGGAACACTGCCCTCAAGTCTGTGCCAGATAATGAAGAGGCTGCTGTCAGCCCAGGGTTTCTGGGGATGCTGCTCACAACTCCACTCATTTGCACACTGTTTTGAGGTCAGGACCTCCTGGCTCAAAGAAGCCATCCCTTCTGCAATTCCCAAAGCACAAACAGCTCAGAAGGCACAAAACATTCCCTGCAGCAAGGACACTTGGATCTTGTCAGTCCTGTTCAGACTGGCCAAGTTGAAACAAATTAATCTAGTCACATGGCCACTACACAATCTTGCATCGAAGGTCCTGCTCTCACATCTTACTGTCCAAACAGGAATGGCTTGGTGTCCTCTGATGCAACAGCCTCCCCCACAACACATGGAGCAGAACTGACAGCAAGTCTACTATGACTCTCAGTCTCATAAGACACAGTCCCCACAGCCAAATCCTAACATCTCCAGTCCAGAAAAAACTTATGGAGGCTGAGGAGGCCATCTGACAGAGTCTCAGCATGACTGCAATGAAGGTGTGAAAACAGTACTCATCTAGGACATGCCAGAATTGAGGAGAATCCATCAGAACTGCTACTGGAAAGGAGACTGCTTCAGTTGACTGGGTGACACATTTTTCTTCTGTACTCTCCCACTTCAGCTTTCCAGTCTTTGTACCCTGCTGGTACCTCCATCCTCTTCCTAACTTCTCATCAGCCGTTTGTGTCACAGGACTTACCACTCCTATATTAACTGCTCTGTACAATGGCTTGTCACATTTGCTCTCCTCCAGAAACATTTAATATCTTTTTCTGGCTTCTTTGGGTTACAAGTGAACATTGTGAGGATTTCTTTCAGTCTTTTAAAGTGTGTAACTGTGGTGTGTCAGCAGTTCTTGTCATAAACTTCAACCTGTATCCTGCTAAAACCTATCCAAGATCTCAGTTATACCACCATTTTAGGGGGAGCTGCTTGAGTTTCTGTTAATTATAAATATCCTTCCAGGTGTCTGCCAAATTTTATGAGTGTTAGCACAAAAATGAAGCAGTGTCATTAAACTACTATGCTACTAACTTAAGTTAGGGACTTTAGTTCTAGTAATTATTTTTTAATACAAACAAGGACATCTGCTGCTGGACACAGACTGCTTCATGATTTTCCTATCTAGTTAACTCACTGTTAAAGTGGAGGTTGCTGCCCTCTTGCTTTCTGACTGAGGATAGCAAAACCCTCCCTTGACTTTTGAAAGGCTTTCAGGAACTGCCCAGACACTGGATGTGCTATTGCTGTGGTTTAAAAATTATTTTGAAAGAAACAGTGTGCTGTAGTTATGCAAAGATGTTTATGCTTTAACTGTTTGGTTTGTGGATTTTAAAAGGTTGTTCCATCTTTCTCAAAGTAATCATCCTCTGAAATTATATGCAGTTTGGGAAAGAAAACAAATGTCAGTATGGTGGGGTACTGAGGTTTCTAAGAGTGCTCCCCCAGCATTGCTGAGGAGTGTGTCGCCAGCAGGTCTTGCTGGGTCTTGTTGGCCAGCGAGGTGGTCCAGCCCATGGAGAGCAGGCAGCATTGCTGGAAGGCGTGGCAGAAAGCTGTGGGTGCTGCTCTGCAGGTGCCATTCCCCTCTGGAAGGGGGCACATGCTGAGGAAGCATTGGCAAGCTATGCCCGGGGGGTGGCCCACCACAGGAATGGCACAAGGGACCCAGTCCCCTGTGGGGAGAAATTTGGCATGGGGAGTTTGACTTTCTCAAATTTGCCTGCAAAGGGACACAAAGCAGCCCAAGGCATGGCCTGGCAGCCAGCGTCAGTGGTCCTTGACTTGAGGTGAGCTGGGGTTCACTGGTTTCTGCTGGAGAAGAGTTTATTTTCTTCACGTTGGCTACAATGGGTATCTGTTTTGGGTTTGTGCTGCACACGGGGTTGATAACTTAGAGATGTTTTAGTTATTATTGAGCAGGGCTTACACAGAGCCAAAGCCTTTTCTGCTTTTTGTACTGCCAAGCTGGTGAGGAAGTTGGGGCTACATGGGAGGTTGAGAGGAGAAACAGCCAGGGCAGGTGACCCAAATTGACCAAAGGGATAATCCAGACCATGTGCCATCCTGCTCAGTATTTCAAGCGGGGCACAAGAAGGAGAAAGGAAGAGACATTTGGAATGATGGTATTTGCATCCCCAAGACACCATGAGGCAGGATGGGGCCCCTGAAGATGGCTGAAGAGCTGCCTGCCCATGGAAAGTGGTGAGTAAATTATTTGCGGTTTTTTTGCTTACATGCATGGCTTACGCTTTCCATATTACGCCATCTTTATCTCAAACCAAGAGTTTTCTAGCTTTCACCCTTCTGATTCCCTCTTCAATCCCACTAGTGGGGCAGTGAGTGAGTTGCTGTGTGGTGCTTTTTTGCCAGATGGGGTTAAAGCAAGACATGCGAGAACAATGTTTCACACAGCTGGGGTTAGGGGGGAAGTCATGACATTTGACAGCATGGGGGCCAAGCCACAGCATTCAGCAGTGGAGAACAAAGACCAGTGCTGCTCCAGGGCCAGCCCCAGGGGTGCTGAGAGTTGGGCAGCCTTGGTGGCAAAGATCTGCTGGCCCTCAGGAAACAGTGTCACAACTCTCCCCTCCAAGTAAGAGCATGAAATTCAGGGCCCAGCATGGCTAAAGGCCAGGCCCCACAGTACTCTGCATGGGGGCATGGTGGTGCACAGTGATGGCACAACCCCAGCCAGACACTAGGTGTCTTCTCTTGGACGAAGGTGGGGAGCAAAGCCCTTGAGAGCCTGAGGGCCAGGCCCTGGGTGCATGAGCACGGAGGAGTCGGTGGCACAGAGTCAGCATGGGCTGAGGACTAGGTCCCACAGTGCTCGGCTCACGACCTGCAAAACAAATCTCTCCTGTGCAGTTGAACGGCTTAGCCCTTCTGTCCTCTATGCAACAATATCCTTGACAAAACAGAGCACAGGGCTGGTGACACGTTTCTTGACTGCAGCTCCACCCAGCTTGCTCAGGACCAGAACAGGGGTTATTTCAGTGCACCCTCATGACATTCAGAGCTGTGCTGCACACAAAGAGGCCCATCTCAAGTTTCCCTGCTCCTGCTGGGGCACTGGCTTCACTCCCTCACCTGCTGCACTCAGCACGTCTTTCTTCCCTGGCCCCTGCGTCCAAGCTTCCACTCCTCACATAGCTGCTGCCAGCTCTTCTGGCTTCCTCCCTGATCCTGACACCTAACTCCTCATGCCCACCTCAGCTTCACAACCTCTGGCTCTGCTGC
>VYZT01012472.1:0-20268 GCA_013400735.1 Pomatostomus ruficeps
TGCCCTCTAACCAGTCTTCCACACTTAGGTATGATTATTGAAAAATGATATTCTATTACTTGTTCCAAACATGTGTAAAGCTACTTATCCCCTAGTATAACAAATCTGTTCTATTTATGGAGGTGATGATTAGGCTTTCTTTGCAAAATTATTGTGGAGATCAGCATGAATGTATTAATTGATCTCTTTGTACATTCACTTCTCATTTCAGTACTTTGAGTTGTATTAGGAACTAATAAGCCAATGAAGTTAAGAAAATCACTATCTTACCAGACTTATGTCTAATAACTTTCCATAGTGACAAAGGTAATTTCTTTTCAGGTACTGGCCTAAGCTGCTATGTTGGCCTTAAGTGAATCCTCAAATATCATTGATGACTGAAGGAATTACGAAACATTTCCTATAGAGACCAGTGAGACAAAGCAGAGATATTCTTTATTGTGCTTCACACTGTTTAAAGACTACTAGATTCACCTAAATTTTGGCTTTTAAAGACATTTTAAATAAGTACTAAATTGTTAGTGGTCAACTTGAAATTAGATTTAATAGCAAGTTGAAACTTGCAGGTACAATTTTTTCCTTAGGTATATTTTTTTCATTTTCTCCTGCAAGAGAATACGTGAGATAAACCATGTTTTTTTGCTTTCTTTTAGTTGTTTTTTAAAATTGTTTTATCTTCTTCTGGACTTCCTCAATATAATTTCTGGCCTTTTTTAAGGTCTGTATGGTCTATTAACTTAACAGGCCAAAAAGTGGACAGCTACCTGTAGTATACACCTTTATCAGAGGATAAGTACAATGTCTGGTTTGAATGCTTCTCTCTATAGCAGTAATAGTGTATATTGAGATAACATATAATAAAATTCAAGTAAAATGCAAGTAAATTATGAGGAGCGCAAACTAGATACTTGGAAACCCTTAAAGCTTATTAGTACAAAATAGGTCAAAATACTTGCATAAAGTGAAATTCCTTCTCCATCAGAGAACCCGAATATGAAATGACACACGGGAATTGATTATTTCTATATAAGTGAATTTGTAAGAACAGATGTGCTGCTCTAAATGATATCCAAATCAACTTTGAGAGCCCAAGCAATTTTTTAAAAATCTGATTCTGACTCAAGGTGTCATTTCATCCTGGTGTGATTTAAGACTGCTTTGTCATATGCCCCTGTGGAGTTTTCCTAGTTGCTTACCAGTGAGGGAGTGAGTTTTATTGACTTGATACTAATACATGTACTTTTAAAATTGTTAACTTTCACCTAATACAATCTAGTGGTTTGGCAGTTCCCCCCTTCTTCAACTGGAAATATGCCTACAAAAGGCTAGTTAAAAGCAATATTTAAATGCAGTTCTGCTTATTTGGAACTTAGTATTTTGTATATATAATTTAGTTCATTTTTTCATTATTCTTGGACATTGAGCATGGTGACAAAAACTTACTCCCCAAAAAAATCAAACAATTTCATTACAGTTTATATCACATAACATGAGGACGTTTTCCTTTTTGACAGTCTGGCAGGTATTGGTAACCCAAGTTTAAGGGTTTCTGCACAATGGGGATAATTCCATGGAGTTCTAGTTTCTGAGGGGACTTTTTAATTTCTTTGTTCTTGTAAAACCCACACAAAATGCAATAGAAAGAAGTGAATGAAAGCAAGACTAAAATTGAGAATGAAACATGTTGATACTCGTATGACTAGTCTAGAAATAGACCACTTAAACCCTGAAGTACTAATAACCTCATTCATTAGAATTTATTTTAATTCAGACTTGTCTTTCCTGAGGACAGAGTCTGACCAAGGACACTTAATTTAAAAATCTGTTACATTTTTGGCTTCCTGGAATCAAGATATGTCCATGTTAATGAGAAGATGCTGTCTGCTCAGCGTTTCTGTAGTTTTGTTATTTTTACTCTTTGAAATAATAGGCATTGAGTGGGAGTATATGAGATCCTGCTCAGAAAATATAAAATCTCAGTTACCCACATGAGAACCTTTTAAATAATAAATGAGCTAGCTGTGATTCAAGGCTTTTTCTCCCGACACCCTAAGTTACCTTCCTGCTATCTTCTTTCTCTATCAAACTGATACCTCTTTTATAGACTGCAAAGCCCCTTCAAGGGCACTTAGAATTTACTGATCCACTCCTGACTTAGACTTCTGGATTTGCCAGCGTGTCCTGTGTTGTGTTGGCTATTAATTATGGAGGGAGGGAGAGAGGGAAGGAACCAGAGGTGTGCCACCCTCATCTGAGCATGAAGCCAAGGGGTGTTCTCTCAAGGTATTGACCATCCCTCCTCTGCTCACAGCAGGAGCAGAGATCTGTGGGGTTATTCTGAGTGCTCCTGAAAGGTACTGATAACTGAAGGAGTTGCACAAATGCTCTCATGTTTGGTGTGATGATGCATCAAGATGTGGCTCTCCTCCTGATCTCTCCGGAGCAGGTGATAAATAAGGGTAAAAACCTGCTGTTCAGGCTATCTAGTATAAATATCCATCTGGTTTAAGTGATATTACTACATCTGAGTCCTAGATGTGATTTAAAGCAAGCTTCCTTCTGACCACGTCTGTCTTTCTGAGAAATTCAAGCCATTCACTGTTCGTAGGGACTGGTATAACGTGAATCAGCTGGATTTAGCAAGCACAAGTCTACAGATCGAATTACTGGTATGTGGACTGGAAAGGTAACAAAGAATGCATTGGCATTTTGGTGAGCAACAGGGCAAAACTACCCCCAGCTTTCATCTGAATTATGTTTATAACTTCTAGTTTGAAATGTTCATACAATATGTAATGCTTTCCAATATCCTGATCCCATAAATATTCTCCACTTCAGAAAAAGCCTTTTTATACCATTGATTCATACTGCAGGAAAAAATAGACAATGGAAGCACTTTCTTTTACTTACAGCAAAATTGGCTGCTGTAGTCACATCTTTGGGACTACTCTATGCAGGACAACTAAAACATGATGTTCAGTGTTAGTTTTACTTCTCTACTGTGAAGTTGTTTGATACTTTAATCTCTTAAAGGATTATTACCTTTCTTTTATTGCAGGTTTGGTATGCTCTTTGCCTAACTTTTAAATATTTTCCTTCAGTTGAAAAGAGTGGTTGCTGTTTATCTTGGAACAGTCTCTTATGTTATAGTTTACGAAGCATCACCTCTCTTACAAATGACCAAAGGACACAGCATTATTTAAATATCTTCAAGTAACCTTTTAAACTCAACGTGTTGCATATTTGCAATCCAGGTGGATGCCTATGATAACGTAGGCAAATGTAGCTGAATATGGAAATGACCATAGTTTGTACTGTAAATAATGGTCTCTCAAATCTTCCAGGAACTTGTTTGTTTGGGTTAAGAAAAAGATACCAGATGAGCTGTATGGAAACTGAGCTCTCAAAGCACACAAAAATAAGTTGTGCGCTTTTGAAACTTTAAAGACTATCCTAAACAGAAAAATTTAAAAACATAGAAGCTGGTCTATGTTCAGACTTGCTAGAATAAATCTGTTATGCTTAATTGGAATGGAAACCCTTACAGAGAGGTTGATTTTTGAATACTATAATCTTAACTGTAGAAACTGATGCAGAGATTTTTGGATATGTTAGTATGTGCTTTATCTGAGAGCACAGTGTTGTTAATTAAGCAGATGAATGAGAATGCTTAAATCCAGGATGTTTCACTGCATTTATTGCTTTCTGTATTTTTTATTAGAATTTAACACCTTTCCAGTTACTTCCTCCTACAGATACTTCTTTACTTAATTTTAAATATACATGATTTGATAATGGGCAGGTTGAACATGTTAGTCAGCTGGGTATAGCAGAAGGCCCTCAGTAAAAATACTGGAAAATAACTTGAGCTTGGCTTATTTCAATCTTAAGGTTTCTATAAAAGCTGTCTTCAGTTTTGTGTAACATTACCCATTACCATCCCTCATACTGGAGACCATAAATGATCTAACAGCACTTCTTTGTTGATATTCTTATGAGATTTTAGCTGAGCATATACCACATCTTCACAAAAGATCCCAGCATTTTGCTTTCATTTTTCTGACTTTGAGTGCATGTTGAGGCTGGAACAATGATTTAAAATTTCACATGCAGTAAGTCTGCGATTCATGCAGTTAGGTAAGTAAATGATACAGTAAAATGTGTGCACAGTTGGGTTCAGAGCTTAATGCTTGGGCTATTATGTCAGTAATGAGTGTCTGAAGCAACATAACATAAAAGACTTGAAATGCTGTATTGCTTTAGAAAGGAGGTTGCTTTTCTTTTGTGGTTCAGGAGGGTTGTCAGTCTTTCTTAAGTATCATAAAGCATCTAATGCTAAATATAATCCCAAGCAGCATTCACCTAAATAATGTCTTGCATGTTGATGGGACTTTTGTGCCATGTGCACAGGCAGGGAGCTAAAAGATTAAGTTATATAAGTTTCATTTCAAGGTCTGACTGCTTTGTTTGTATATTATTCTCAAGAATTATGAGTAATACATCTCTTAAGCCAGAGCAATTGGAAGGAGATTTCAGTAGTTTAAATCCTGTAAATTGTAGCTGAATAAAATACAGTATGAAGCTGAAGTGCCTCATCAGACAAGGACTGAATAGCAAGAGCAGAGCAAAAGCTTGGAGTTGGGGAGGTAAGAGGAATAACTGATGAGTAGATTAGGTGATGACACAGCATGAAAAAAACTTGAAAAATAATTTTCTGCTTAACAAATAGTTATTTACTGTCCGGTCAGTAAGCAGTAGCTTATTCTGTTGCACCATCTCGCGGGGCTTATTTACAGGCAAAATGGCTAAAACCTTTGGGGTTGAAATGTAACTTGAAACAAAATCAGCCATTCTCTCCTGTCATGACCTTAATGCAGCAGGAGAAGGTCTTTGTGCTGCTGTTGTGATGATGGCAAAAAAGGGAAGAAGTGGGGAACAAACCTATCAAAACCAGTGTAAGGTTTGGGAGGTGGAATGATGTTGAAAGAATGGGAAGGCATTTTTGGCAGCTCCTCCTTGGAGTGACTTGGGAACAATGAGGCCAGGGAAGAATTCACAGAAACAGTCAAGTCATGTCTGTGGCTGAGACAAAGGATTTGCCCATGTGACCCAGAAGAGATCTGGCTCTGAGTTTCCTGCCCATATGTGGTACAGTTTCTAAAAACCAAGATAATATTGGGATAAGGAGCTAGAGAGAGATACAAGGCTAATGACCACGTTGACTGTCTTGACTTGTCATTTCACAGAATGGTTTGGGTTGAATGGGATCTCTAAAATCATCTGGTTTCAAACTCCCCAATTTCAATAAAGACAGCTTCGTCCAGGATGATGTTTCTCAAGTTCAAGCAGTTATAAAGTTTGTTCAGTGCAGAATCTCCATCTTCCCTGAAACCATCTCCTGGTAAGTACAATCTAAACTCTCAATTGCACTAAGAACCATGCAGATAAAATTTTGAGGCATAAACATATTTCACTTCTGACTGTTGTTGGACTGCTTTGAATACAAAAATTCACAAGAGAAAAAATGAAATATATCATGTTTGATAAGTCCAAGGAAAATCGGGACTCAAATGGCTCTTTCAAAGGGGTAGTCTGAATTCAGAAATCTTGTCTTACCTCTATTATTGGGATAGTACTTAATTTCTCATAGGTTTTTTTTTTTCTAAACTGTATAAGTAGTTGGATCAAAAATCTGTACTCAACATATTTCCAAAACATGTAAACCAAAGTAATCCCATCCCTTCTTGAGTGTCTTGATACTAATTAGAGATAATGTTGAAATTCTTTACTGGGTAATAATTTTTTATATAGATGTTAGTTCAAATATCTGTATTTCAATATTAAGAATTATATTTTTAAGTTTTGGGAGGAAAAAGAAGAAGAAGTATGGTTAGTGTTTTGAAATAGAAAACAAATTTAATAAACTTTTGGGTCAATTTTTTACAAGTCATGAAAGAAGTACACAGTAGGCTGCTTATTTATCAAAATTTCTCTCTCCTTAAAACACTGCTTATTGATTTATGTAACCTGTATTTGGTTTGTGCTGTCAATATAGTATTTTGAATAACATAATTTAATTTCATCTTTTTAAGCTTAGAGAATTCAGCTGCAAGATCTTCAGACATCCAAGATATGTGCTGTAAATGGCTGCAACACAACCCTTGGTTTTCTATATTGCATAGATACTTTTGGCAAAATAATGCATGCTTGTGAAGGAAACAGTTCTTTTTTGTTTTAGATATTTTCAGGTGTAAGTAATCCTTTTACATTCAGTATTCATTTAATATCCTTCTACTTATCTATTTCAAGCCTTTTGTGGTGGCTGTGTGCTCCTCATCACTGAGCTGATGCACTGTGAGTTCTGTATTGCTTAATAGGGATTTTCATGCCTTCTAAGCCTTCTGTGTGTCAGAATGAAGAGGTTACCATGTAGTATTGGATTTCACACAGCAACAAATGCTAGTAGAAAAAAGGCTAAGATATCAGTGACCTGACAAAGCAATTGCATAATGCTTTTTATAAAGGAAACAATTAAATTTGTTCTATGATTTCTTCTCTAAATTAATTTCTTGCAAGTTTTGATGCAAAGTCCAGTAAGTTGTAGTACAAGAACCCTTGAAAACAATTTGAAACTTGATGATGGGCTAAGGAGAGACTTACGAGTGTGATTATGGTGCAAATACTGTCTTTTGCCTGATGAACACTGGAGAGAGGTTCTACTCTAGCTGTTCCCCACTGGTCTCACTGATATGTGAAAAAATACATAACATATGAGCAGCCCACTGTTCATAAAACACATAAATATGAGCAGCCCATCAAAGTGCCTGCATTGCTTATCAAATCTTAAGGAACAGTCATGTTGTCTAAGCTTTCCAGTTTCTCACCACTTTTAAGAAAGGTCAAGTCACCTGTTAGCCAGGTGAAAGATTACAAAGATGTGTGGCAACCCTGGATGTACGGACGGACTGGGGGATGAAACTCTGGAAAGCAGCACCATGTAAAGGGACCTGGGGGTCCTGGTCCAAGGCCAGCTGAACATGAGTCAGCAGTGCCCCAGCAGCCAGGAGGGACATCCATGTCCTGGGGGTGCATCAGGCCCAGCATCGCCAGCCAGGCAAGGGAGGGGATTGTCCCGCTCTGCTCTGCACTGGGTCAGCCTCACCTCGAGTGCTGGGGGCACTTTTGAGTGCCACAATATGAGAAAGAGATAAAACTATCAGAGAGTGTCCAAAGGAGGGCCATGAACGTGGTGGGGGGTCTAGAGGAGAAGCTGTATGAAGCATGGCTGAGGTCACTTGGCTTGTTCAGCCAGCAGGAGACTGAGAAAAATTTCCTAGGAGTTTTACAGCTTCCTCATGAGGGGAAACAGAGAGGCAGGCACTGATCTCTTCTCTGTGGTGGCCAGTGACAGGACCTGAGGGAAAGGCCTGAAAGTGTGTCAGGGGAGTTTTGGGTTGGATATTAAGAAATGGTTCTCCCCTCAGAGGGTCGTTGGGTACTGAACAGGCTCCCAAGGGCAGTGGTCACAGCCTCAAGACTGCCAGAGCTCAAGCAGCATTTGGACAATGCTCTCAGGCACAGGGTGTGACTCTTGGGGATGGTGCTGTGAAAGGCCAGGAGCTGGATTTTGAAAATATTGGTGTGTCCTTTCCAAATCAGGATAGTCTATGATTCTAGGATATTTTTAAGATGTTATGATTTTTCATCACAGTGTTTATCCTCAGTAATGATCTGCAGGCATGTTAAGAGTAGTTCCTCTTCAATTTAGTGAGATACACTAATAAACTGGGAAAGATCTCTTTGAAGTGTGCTTTTAGCATATTTTTTAAAGAGAGGGGATATTTCCGTGAACTGGAGAAAATAGTTCCATTTCATTACATAGAGCATTAGGAAGGCATTGGATGGGAAGTGATATAGGAAACACCTATAAATAACTTTTTCAAGAACAGTAATAATTCTAGACAATATACCTCCTGGAAAGTAAATCTTACCAAGCACATAATTGTTACATAGTTGTAAGTGCTCTTAAGACAAGGCTTAGCTCATCTGACTTCAATAAAAGGCAGAACAGGCTAGTGACACAGTTCAAGTTAAAAGAATAAAAATGTTTCAGTGATAAAATACATCCATTATTTTAAGGATGGACTCATCTAGTACATGGTTTTATAGGAGATTCTGCAGTTGTGGGCCTTGAACGCCATTGGTCTTGGATTGCTTAATGTTAGAAAAGCATGCAAACACTAGACTGGTCTGGGGGGACAATAAGTAACTAAAATAAAACCTGCGTGGGACCTATCCACAGGAGCTGCCGTGGAACATCACTCTGAATTGGGCTTTGGTTTCCAGACAGCAATTGAAAGTGGCACTACCCAATCCTGCAACAGTTGTCATGGGCTTCTAAAAGGACTAGCTCCCTGTTTTGTGCCACTACCGGAAGCAAAGGGCAACTCTGTTTTCTATAACCTTGTGAATATCAAGCAGTCAATTGTGTTAGCTGTACAGGTATGACAACATCAGGAGCCTGGGGAAAAAACCACCCAAAGCACAACTAAAGCTGCAATGCATTCCGAAAAGAATAAAAGCACGGTATGCCTTCCAATGAGTCTAAGATGTATTATTTGAAAGGTTTGAAAGATGAACTTGTTTTAATCTAGGCATTTTTGAGAGGAAGAGTCTTTTGACTGAAGCCTGTTTTTTAATATAGCAGTAAGTGATTAATTCTGTCATTGAAAGGTGAACAGAGACAAATTGAGTGTAGAAATGAGGAATGTATTTAACAGCGTGAGCAGGAAACCATAGAAATGTCTTAGCCATGGATATGCTACTTTAACCTCATTTGACCTTTGAAAAATTGTTTATTTCAAACATTTCTTTGAGCTGCAGGTTTGATTCACAGACTTCAGGCAGAAATATTCAAGTCACTTGGCTTGTACCAAAGAGGTCAGGCTCAGAGTTTTGCAATGTTATCTATTTTAGAGTATAGGAATCTCTGTTACAATATGTGGTTAGATTGCTTGACCCAGAACACAGCTTGTATGCATCCCAATTATTCTTCTGTACTCATCATTCAGGCAAGAGAAATTGACTGGGTATTTCTCACCTGTGCAAGAGTAAAGCTTTTTTCCAGTAAAGTATTCAAGGCTTTGGAGACTTTTATGGTTCATAGGATTGCAAAGGATGTCAAGTTATTCAAATGCAAGTGCTGAGAGAAGTCTGGCAATTAATGCCATTATGCAATAAAATATGGAATATTAAATGAGTCTGTTAAATGTTTGTTTAAAGATGTTTATGTAAAGCAAAATTCTATTGTGACTAAAGATACTTCATGTCACTGCGTTTAAATAACTTTACAGAGCAATCCATTCAGGAAATTATCATGTTGATCACGGAAATTCATATTGTCATGCTTCTTTGATGCATTGCATGAATGGTAGTTTGAGGAATGCATGTAAAAAATATTACTTATACAAGGTAAAACCAGAATTAAACCTATTGAAGTCTGCTTATGGCTTCTCATATATGCTTTGTCTGCAACAGTTCTAATCCATGGCAGTCTGTTGTGTCCATATATCCCAAGGCTTTCACACCCACCAGCTTGCATTTTCCAAGAAAATCTAAATAGAAACTTGAATATTTGAGTTGAATCCAGTTTAATTCGCCTTCTGTAATTAAGTCGAAAAGTGATATAAAGGATTGATTCTTACTCTGCAAGTTGGAACTAACCATTAAAATTGCATGGAATAAGTGACAAACCTATGAAAACTAAAACTAGGCGATTTAAATATTCAGGTTTTTTCTTCTACTGAGAGTATTTTTTAAAATCAGTCCAAGTTGCTATTTGGGTGTGGAGAAAGTTAATAATAATGATTAATAATAATAATAATAATAATAATAATAATAATAATAATAATAATAATAATAAATCTAGTGTAATTTCTGCTTTGATACTGACCTAACAATATGCATGTCCATGTGTCTGACTGAAAAAAAACTGTTTAACATTTTTCAGCATAGGCAAGAATGCTTGTATGTCTCGTGGTGACTGAAGTACTGAATGGCATTCAGCCAGAAGATACAGTGTGAGACAGTCAAAAATACTAGTGCTGGAAGAAATGGGATATTTGGTACAGACTGTAAATGTGTATTTCTTAAGTCAGGTGAAATCTTGGCAGCTGTGTTTCTTAAAGTATATGAGATAGAGAAGTCCCTTGCTAGAATCTGTAATCATAAAAATTAGAGTTTGTATCCCCCTTGCAACCTTAAAAGCATCATAAGATGAAACACTGATCACTACTGAACACTCCCTGGGAGTTCTGGGCAGAAGGAACTTGAAGAACAAAGAAGAAAAGACACCAAAAAATCCCAAACCCATAAGTATAGCAAGTCAGACTTAAAATGCCTATTCCTTTAAGTTTCTCGAATTTTGCTCTATTTCTTTGTTTAGTACAATATAAACTTTAAAGCAGTGACATGGTTAATCTTAATCTCTTATACTCTTTCATTCTTGACAAGTGTTTTCTGATGACAATTCTTTATTACAAAACGCGGCTTGGTTTCTCACTGAAACCAACTTCATCTTAACAAAAAAAGCAGCTTGATAAAGAAAAAATTGAGCTTTATGATGGTGATTAGTACCATTAACCCAGGTTCAGTAAAGATTTCTGATGAACAAGTTTAATTCTTTAGGTCAACAATCGTTTGATCTAAATTATACATATATTATGTAATTGTCATTATAAAATTGTTCTGAAGAAAGCTGAAGACTTTAGTGGTAGGAATTTGAATCTTAATGGAAAGCTTTTAGAAAGGAAATTGACATATGCCTAAAAGGAAATTTAGAGAGGGCTTTCTATAGCACTGTACTTTTTTGTCAGAATTGAGCATGCTTATTAGAACTTCTATAACACATTGCCTTAGTATGCTGACAATTATTCGTGAATAATGACAATGCATAAGTGAAAAAATGTAAATGGAATCCTATGGAGTTTTTGTAGCCTAAAATTGATTTATCCCCTTGCTAACATAAGCTATAGTAGCACTCTGCAACCTCACAATTAAAGGGCGGGATTTTTGGTGGGCTGGTAATGCAAGCTGCTGAAAGAGATTTGTCTGTCTTATCACCTACTGGCGAATGCACTGGGTTGTAGCCAGCTAATGAAAACAAGAGAGGAGGAGCCCTGGGAGACAGGCAGAAGAACAGAGCAGAATTTTATAAGCATGTACAGCTGAGGAAACTGTGCTTAAAAGCAAAAGCACAGATTTTAAATTCATTGAAAATTTCTTGAGAGCTGTAAAATTATTGTTGATATATGTAGTCAATTACTGTGGAAATTTGCATGTTTCTTTTCTCTTCAGTCTAATTTTGGTCATCCCTTTTGTAAGTAGAAAAGCAAAGCTAAATCTTGATCTAAGAACATACTTCAAGTCAAAATAATTAAGCCAGATAAGTTGTTTTTAAAGTGACTGCTAAATATTCATAAGTGCTGAAACAAAATTTTTAAAAGTGAATTGTTTACATGACCCTCTAACTTTTAAAAGGCCTAAATAATCTTTGATACTATGATTGGAGCACTTCAGAACACTTTCCTGTTTAGCTAGTAGTTACCTAAAGGTAAAAGCCATTAGCTGGTGCCAGCCTTAAAGAAAAAATATTATCCAGGAGACAGCCGATGAACTGATGAATGGTATCTCACCAGGAATGCCAGTAACAATGGTCTATTGTATGTAAACCAGAGAAGATTGATGGTGTTGAAAATGCATCATGATTTTTTTCAAAGTTTATAGTTTATAGTTTATTCAGTTAGAAATGTTAGGTTTTCTTGAGGAAGGAAGTTCTAATCATGTCTTTTGGGGATAAGAGATTATTGTTTTGGGGGTGGAAAAAGGTGTCTTTCTGGTTCAAATATATTGTTAGCTCTTCCTTACCATATGCAAACGTGAGCATGAAAAATTTTTTTGCTATTATTCAGAGAAGGTAATTGTTAGTACAGAAGTCTGGATTTCAGCACCTCTATGTCTTTCTTCTGTGTCTTACAAGATATGCATCTTTTATCAGATCAATATTAGTTTATATAAAACATCTTTAAGCTATCTGGAGTACAGTTTTAGTATGATATCACCAACTATCTTAGCAGGATAGTAATTACTATATGCATCTGGAGAAATTCTCATTATTCTTGCTCATGTTCAATCCTGGAAGAAATTGGCTAAACTAATTTTTTTCTCAGATTACCTGAAAAACTTCAAAGTGTTAGAATGCATCAGACTGCATATAAGCGTATGCTAGATTTCCAGAGTGATAATAGAAACTTGGCCAGTAAAACTGAAGCTTTCTCAAGGAAAACTTGGAAAAAGTTTGTTTTGAAGATACTTAGCAAAATACTCAGGCTTTTCAGACCATGAAGGATAACATAACATGCCAATAGCTGCACAGGTAACATGCAGTGCAAATGCTGCTGTCTCTTTGCAGGAGCACTTGACACCAATGGCCATAACATTTGGGAATAGGGAGTTACAAGATGGATTAGGTCTGTTGCATTTTGAGGATGAAGGTGAGCTCCAAGAAAACCCTGTAGGGCATCACTGCAAGCAAAGGACCCATGGGCTGGGCAGATGTGGGCACCAGCTTCGTAGCAGGGTGGCTGTCTCCCAGAGCTCTGCTTTCAGTCAGAATCCAAAATCCACGACTGGTTCCATGTTGAAAATAAAGGACTACTCTCTGAAAAGCCTTTCTCCAATGTAAAATGAAGCCATGCAGCTTTCAAATTTGAAAGATAGCAACCAAGGGTGGTGCAAAAGCATAGAACTCCTACAGTTTTTCTATCCTGCTAACTCACTCCAGGTGTTAGAGCACAGGGACCACTATGAAAAATACATGTCTTGTCAAATTCTAGCTCCTTTTTCACGACACAGTTTATGATACAAATGGTTTCCTGAATTTAATATGCTGTCAGGCTTTTCTTCTCATGTTCACTGATATTTTTTCCTAGATGCAAATTCCAGTGACAGGATGATACTTATGCTAATTGAGACAATTGAAAGCTCTGGGTTGTGGGGGGGAGGGAAAGAAGTGTTTTTTTCTGTTGGTATGAAATTAGCTCTTGAACTTCAGATTAAAAGCTAGTAAGGAGTTGTAGGATTTTTTTTTTTTCCTTTCTAGGTAGAAATATAAAATCTTGAAAGAGAGTGGTCTGAAGATACGAGTGGTAAATATTCTGGAATCCCAACAGAAAGGAAGTAACCACAGTCTTAGCAGAGTTATATGAGACAAAGATCTCTCCTCACCTTTCAAGCAGACATTAATTTTTCCATTATAGTAAGAATTGCATTGTAATATCTTTTCAGATCCAGACCTACCAAATAGATTTCATGTCTGATCTTAGTACTTTTTCTCCTTAATTTCAATGTGGACAGGATGGAATCACTTCAGCTGGCAGATGTGGCTATACTATAGGGCTTTAGACAGGGAATAAAGTAGTAAAAGGGTCTCAGCTCACTCCCTTTTATCAGCTGTGATACAGAACAAAATGTCATCAGTTTCAACTACGTTTGCACTCAGTCTGATATCACTACCCACAAGGCATCTGCTGCAAGATTTAATTTTGTCACACTGGTAAGTGTTTTTACCAGGGGAAATAGTTGAATGTGTGTAGTTAATGATAGGACACATCTGCTGTTGTGCTGTCAAAAGCATCCATGTAGATGTAAATATTTTACATAAGCGTAAAAAGACAAAGGCTAACATGATTTCTTCTGTTTGTACACACATCGGTGCTGCAGAGGGTGAAACATCAGTCACATTTCTCTAGAACTGGCTAGGGATATGAAAATCTCTAATAGCTTGCTACTCAGATTGCAAGCACAATTCTACTGGTCTCTCTTAATAAAAAAGATGCAATCTCTGCAGGGGGAAAGAGATAAAAGGCCAGAGAAAGCAGAAGATAACGCACTCACTTGTTGGAGATTCAGAGCTGCTCTTCATTTTTCGTTATGTGTTGTAATGGATCCTGTTCATCAGATTAAAAATTTAATGGGTGTGTGGGGCATACAGGGAAATAGATACCAACTAAGTAAAAAGACTTTGGATTGGAGAATCATTTGGGAAAAGGTAACACCCTATTTGAATGAAGGGACAGCAAGAAGTCCGGCAGAGAACAGCCTGTGTTCTTCAGTGACCCTTTGCTGTTTAAGACGTGTAGCTCAGAACACTCTGTGCTGTTGTTTAACTGTGTATGGGCTTTGTTTCTGGCACTGGTATTTTTTGTGCGCTTCAAAGCTTGGAAATGGAAATTATGGAAATAACTGGAATATGAGGCGTTTCTTCTAAGCTTTCCATTTTCTTTCTATTTATATCAACTGATCATTTTTCCGTTTGCCAGTTAATTTATATCTGGAAAAAACACGAAACTTTGAAAAAATGTGAATTTCAGGGTTTTTTTGTCACTAATAACTTGTTGTCATCTTGTAAGGGCATATGGACTGCTAAAATTTGCGTTCCAGGGTCCTGTGCCTGGATGAAGTGCTGGAACTATTTTTAGGCAAGCCCTGTGTCAGCAGGCTAAAGGGAGATGTGCCCCATGCACTGCAGCAGACCTTGGGTGCACAGCAGCTGTGTTGGCAGTGATTAAATCTTTCAGTAACATCACTGTGTGCTGCCGAGGAACACGTTCTGGAAGGCATGTTGAGTAGGAGGCTCCAGTGTCCCTTCCTCCCTCTCAGATGAACCAATGCATCTCATACTTGGCTGTTAGCACTGCAATTTTCTCCTGCTGAATGTTCCTAAGACAATTTGCTGTCTTAGTAAACCAGGTTTCAAGTTGCATTTATTCCTTTTGATGAACTGTTGCAAGCTTTTTCCTTCTAAAATAATTTTTTATCTTGAAATAACAAGCATTAAGGAAAGCTTAAAAACTTAAATCTAAATTCAAGAAAACTAGAAGCTTGAGAATTGTGTGAATTTGTGGTTTTGATTCTTTCAAGTATGCACACTATTAAGGAGAGAGAAAATGGAATTGTCTCGCCTATTTTGTATACAGGTACAGATTTGACCCCAAACTTTTTTTTAATGAAACTGAAATTCACAGCCAAATTGAAGGCAGCTTCCTTCTTTCTTTCCAGTCAAATGGACTGGTTAATATGAAATGACTGCTTTGAAATACCTGCAATCACCAGACTCCCTAAGGCTGATCACTTAGTGTGGTGCTCTGCATTGTTGTAAGGTCTTTGTTGGTATAAAATATGACTTTTCTTTTCCTTTTCTGTTAGTTGGAAAGGCCTGTGTACTATCTCATAGGAACAGCACTGGGGGTCCTTAAAAGGATACATATATACACAGCATCTGCCTGGTTTCGATATTTTTTTCTTTTTTCTTTTTTTTTTTTTTTACTTTGTGAAGATTTTTAGCACATGCCTTTCATTTCTGAATATAAAAATGTCTGTTCTGGGCTCTTTTCCTTGATTAGTCCACTTTAATTCTAAAATACCTTTGTGTCTCCCAAGGACATTACATTGGTAACTTCTATTCTAAATCTTGTGAATTATTTTTCCTCCTCTGTTGTTAGATAGTAAAAGGTTTTACTTTTGTTGTTAATTTCACACATTTGTGGTAAGGAAGAATGGTTGTCATTGTTCTAAACATGAAGTTGTATTTTTTATTTATTATGCCTTTTCATACAGGACTTGGAAGAATTAGTGTTTGTACAAGTGACATGACAGAAAAGATCATTATTTCTATTGCTGGCCTCTGGGGAATTCACTAAATTGGATGTGAAGATTGTGATATTTTCATGCTCAAGTCTTCTGTTCTCTTATGGCAGTTGGTTCCGCTCTTTCTTTCTTGGTTTTCAGTTTTTTCTTCATGAAAGTCTTTCTGTCCTCTACAAGTTCTGCCAGAAGATCCATGTTAGTAGTAATGTTACATTTCACAGCATCCAAATATGTAGTAATTTTACTCACAGAGCCCAAGCTGCTGCTTACAGCTCTGAAAGTTGAAGTTTTTCCTAGCTTTACTGGGGTACAGATGAATTTCTTAGCATTTAAACTTTCTGTTTGAATCACAAAATGTTTTTGGAGTAATATTTCATCAGGTGGTAGGAATACATTTTCCAGTGATTGAAGGGCAAGGGTTCAAACACAATCATGTAGTGTTTCTTGGGTTGATTTGTTTGGGTTTTTTATTTGCATTTTTGGGGGTAGCAGTAGTTTCCTTATGTGGTGGCCTTCACTAAAATGGTCTGTGATAATCTCTGCTTCATAACATGTTAAACAATAAAGTCCAACCTTTTGTCTTGGTTATGGTTCTCTTTTTGTCTATACCATGTGGAAAAATAAAGTCTAGTAGGTCTGTTACAAAACTGGTTTCAATATCTGGTTTCTTTTTTTTAATGCCTCTAAAATCCCCATGTTCTTCTCTTTCCTTCTTCTTTATGTAGCTGTAAATGTGTTCAACTTATTTTTACTGGGAAATACAGGCTTAAAAATAAGTTAGCTTGGGTAGAATTCCCACATTTAAATATATGCTGTCTGCGGAAAGTGGAAGTGTTTCTAACTTTCATGACAACATATTCACAGGCATGGACAGCAAATAAGCATAACCTGCTCTTGTGTTAGCAGTAATCCAAAAACACTAATCGAAAAACATTCTATTGCCTTTGTGTCTGTCTTGATGATGGAGATGTGCTGTGTGATCCTTGGCTCTTCTATGTGGTCTTGGCAACCTATGAAATACTTTGCTTTAAATAAAACCTATATCTGAATTTAAACATATCACAGATGCATGATAACATTTTAAAATTTTGTCAACCTTAAATGTGAATTGTGCTTCCCTTATTAATGATTGATAGTGGGCATCTGTGATCATGACATTAAAGTGTACTCTGTAGCTATGCTCTTAGAAGTATAAATCCATTTGATAAAATACTCAAAAACAAAAGGAAAAAGAACCAAAACAAAACCAAACTAAAAATGCTCTAGCAACTCCAAGCCCCACCTTCTGGCCTTTCTGACATATTACCACAAATTGTTGTGAAATTAATAATAAATTGCAATCCCGTCACTGGCGATCATTAAGTCAATTTCTGTAACATTTCTTAAGCTGAAATTTACACTTACAAATTTAAACTGGGCTTTAAGGTTTTTTAAGCAATGTTATAGTCCTACCTTAGATAGCTGGGTTAAATCTGAATAAGTGATTTTACCTCTTTGCTTTTTGTTTGCTCTACTAAAGAATTACTGTACTAATATTAGCATGTTCCACTTGTAATAGGGTGTAATATTAACATGTGCCACTTATAATAGGCTGTAATATTCTTGTGATTGAAATAATGAATTTACAGTCCCTGGATAGATTAACATTTTTATACTGACTTTTCTGTTTCACTGTGTCATCTCTGAAGTCCCCACAAAACAGGTATTAAATTTCAAGGCAGAACTAACGTGCCACTTCTTGCCATGATGCAGTCTCATCTGCCTATCTACACTTACTCTTAAAGGTATTTATGGAAGATCTAAAGTCATTCTTTCTGAAGGAAGAATGCTGAATATTGTTCTGTCTAACATCAGTGAATTGTTGCCTTGGGAATTAATTAAGAAGTTTTTAAAGCCTTGGCCATGACATTACAGAGTTACTGGTAACCGAGCTCCTTGCAAAGCCAGCTCAAGGTTCTTCTTTACTTTCTGGGACATTGAAAGATTCTAATACTTTACTGCCACTCTGGTAGTATCTCATAATAGTTAAAACTTCCTCATGGCAATATCTGGTGATAGGTTCTTGATCCTAGTATTACCTTGAAATAAGTGTGTTTTGGTGCCCTGAGCATCTTTTTAGAAGGGAAACCCCAGTAAGCCAAATTTTCTAAGCCTGTTTCATGTCAAGTCTTTAACCTTTGTTATATCCACGCTGTTAAATGCCTAAATTTTGGCTAAAATGTCCCTAGCTTTGTCTTAAAGCCCCTGCCAGGACACACTCCGACACAGTGAGGAAGAGGCAGTAGCTCCTGGCTGAGATGCACCCTCTGAACTGTCCCAGTGAAGTTGCCACTGGATAGCTGCTATTTTACTAGAGACGAGGAGTCCAGATGCTTGAGTCATCCTGTTGTTGGTGCCTGGAAGTGGCAGGAGCTAAATTAACCCACAGGAAACACTGATATCTGCTGTCAGTTTTTGTCTGGCTGCAGTTAGTAGACTTTCTCTGAAGATGGTAACTTTGGTGTGGAGAACTTTTTATTCTCCCTTGCACTAGCAAGGCTCCAGGGGTGGTCAGGGGCAATGTTGTTGGCTGCATTCCTTCCTTTTGAATGATGGTGCAAAGCCATACTCATGGAGTAAATGCCACACTCTTTTCTGCAATGCTGACCTTGTGACATTGACATGGCAAGAGACCATCTGGATTGAAAAAAATGTTTGCTCTAAAGTTCTCTCTTTTTTAGAGTCTTGTTGCACTACCTGCACTTTATCTAATGGGTATGAATACAGGTAGAATTTAATGTGGTAAGGTCTGCAAACAGCACACCCATGCATTTTTTCTTGACACCTGAAAAGATCTTGCTGTGTTTTATCTGCAATTCTAGTTGCATTCCCTTGATAGCAGGTACGGGTTTTCCATGGCAGGCATTTGCTGCTGCTTGCTGTCCTCTCTGGCTGGGGTGTGTAGCACCACCTGCAATCTGTGCCCCTCTTGGAGGTGAGGTCCAAGACCCAGACTAGGCCAAATCCAGTGTTATTTGTAGTCTTGTTGATCCAAGATGATGCTGGAGACTAATGCTTAAGATATCCTCTGTAACATAATTGCTACACAATAAAAAAATACAAATATGATTGCTTGCAAGGTGATCTAAAAGGGATGTTCTATTAGTCTGAATAGGATAAAAGCAGATTGAATCTGGCAACAAGTCTGGCACTGTAGTTTGAAGCAACATCTTTCAGTCTGACANTGGAAGTAGAAAATAGATGTGTTGAGAGTTTAGGCTTAGGTTAAGTACTATGCTGGATAACTTAAAGTTCTAATTGATTCACAGTGTAATTGTCCACCTGGACAATTATTATTCTCTGCCCTAGCTGAGCGCTCAGCTGCTTGAGCTTCCTTCTCAGCTCTGTCCTTTGAGCATTCAGATGTGATACAAACTTTGTAATGCAGTGAAGTTCTTGAAAAAAATCTTGTCCAGTTGAATTAATGTGTTGTATACTTTTAGGGTCAGCTGGGCTGAGTGAGAAGTGAAATGAGAAATCAAGGGCTCGGACCATGTTGTATGGGATATGTAGCCTGCACAGTAACTCAAGATAATATGGTATTATTTCCCTTCACTATTGCTGCGTTCACCTTTTCCCTTCACATGCATCAGTATTGCACCAAGCTCAACAGACCTATGTATTATAATCTAAAACTTGCCAAAATTTATATAGTAATAACAAACTTTCAAGTGCTAATTAAATGGTATCTTTGGTGTCTGAGTGGTAATTATTTAAAACACAACAGTATTGTGTGGTGACTGGTACCGGATGCCAGAGTGGTGAACCTGGGAACACAAATTTAGGCAGCCCTTGGTGGCCTATGCAAACCTGTACATCAATGCTCAGCTGGGGGCTGCAACAGGGCTTACCCCCAGGCAGCCAGTTAATAAGCCTGGTTTTTGTGTAGCACACTAAACTGGGATTCATTGTCTGTGCTAGAAAAACGACTGTTCCCTGGTATGATTTTGGCACCTAACAACTAGTCTGGTCACAAATTTGCGGTCACAGCTCAGATCTGGGCTTGGACAGGGATCTTTTCAGGAGGCATTTGATGAGATTTGGAGCCAAAGGAAGTTTTCCAGCATAGCTGTAGGATCTTGTATGCCAGCTGGCATGTTTAATTTATGTCCCTGGGTGTGTTTTATTTGCTAATATAGACAAAGTCTTTTCTTGTTAAATTTCTAACCCTTCCCTACTAAAAATAGAGACTTAAAGGTCAAAGTATTTTCAGACTCCCCTGAGTGATTAAACTCATCTTTTTGTCAAGTTGGATGGTGGGTACATAAAACTTTCCTGTCAGCTGGGATGGGAGATATCTTGGACTGAAGACTGTAGAGTCCCTGGGATTGTGGTTCTTTTCTAGTCCTACCTCTGATCATGTAGATTATGTGTTTTTCCACTACACTAAAGCACAGGAAATAACTGATTCTTGAGAAGCCTTGCGATGATATGACCAGAAACTGGTAAAAGATAAACCTTTGGCTCTGAAATTACTTCTTTCCTAGCTAAAGATCCCTTATGCTTTCAAAATCTTGTAGAACT
>VYZT01012474.1:8101-23586 GCA_013400735.1 Pomatostomus ruficeps
GGGCTGGCCCTGCTGAGGGACCTCAGGGCTGTGTCCAGTTCTGAGAGAGCCCTGGAGGGGCTGGAGCGTGTCCAGGGCAGGGAACGGAGCTGGGCAGGGGCTGGAGCCCCAGGAGCGGCTGAGGGAGCTGGGCAAGGGGCTGAGCCTGGAGCAAAGGAGGCTCAGGGGGCCCTTCTGGCTCTGCACAACTCCCTGCCAGGAGGGGGCAGCCGGGGGGGTCGGGCTCTGCTCCCAGGGCACAGGGACAGGACAGGGGGAAACGGCCTCAGGCTGGGCCAGGGGAGGCTCAGCTTGGCCAGCAGCAGGAATTTCCCCATGGAAAGGGGGCTCAGGCCTTGGCAGGGGCTGCCCAGGGAGCTTTGGAGTGCCCAGCCCTGCAGGTGTCCCAGGAAGGGCTGGAGGTGGCACTCAGAGCTCTGGGCTGGGGACAAGGTGGGGATGGGCACAGCTGGGGCTCCATGGGCTGGGAGGGCTTTTCCAGCCTCAGGGATCCTGGGATTCTGTGACACAGGGAAAGATGGATGGGGTGGAAGGTACAAAAGCCCTGCTTGGGACTGCAGGTGGAATCTGATTTGCCCGTATGAAGAAACGGCACCTGCTCAACCCAAAATCATCCCACAGCTCCCTCCAAGGACTGCAGCAGGAGCAGGATCCCTCTGTGGGGGCTCAGGAGCAGCAGGGATGCCTGGAGATGGGCAGCCGGAGCTGTGCTGGCCCAAACTTCACTGCTGGTTCCAGAGTGGCATCTGCTGCTGCTGCTGCTGCGCCTTTGTGGCTCCCCAGGAGCAATTGTCCTTTCCAGGCTGAATCAGCCTGTGTGAATTCCTGGGCCAGGGGAGGTTCACGTACCTGCTCGTTGCTCTGCCTCCCTCTAACGCTGACAGCCACAATTGAACTTTTCTTTTCCATCAGCCCCATCTCCGCAGCGCCTGTGAGGGAGGTGCGGTGGGAGGCTCTCTGTGATAATGAGCCCCTGTCAGGGAGAGGCAGGGATTGACAGGAGAGAGGCAAAACACGCCCCCGGAGTTGCTGATCTGCCTTTGGAACACAAACAGAGCCCGGGCCCAGCCAGGGTCCCTGGGAGTGCTGCAAACCCACGCAGACGGGGTGTGTAGGGCATGGCTTGGCTGTGGACGTGGCACTGTCAGACTCTGGTCTTGGAGGTCCTTCCAGCCTGGGGGATCCTGATCCTTTTGGGATCATTTCATGTTCCCCTCGGGGAAATGGAGAGGTTTGGCCTCGTGATGCCAGCAAGTCCCTTGGCGTCCTTGGTGTCCTGTCAGCACAAGAGGGAAAAGCGCAGTTCCTGGCACTTGCTGGGTTTGCTCATCAGGGAAAGGATCAGTTCTGCTTCTCTCCCATTCTCCCGTGTGTAGCAGGGCTTAGGAAATAACCAGATCCCTGAAAACCAGTGTCCCCCAGCCCCCTCCCAGGAGTTTATTTCCCTGATGAGGGCTGTGTAATGAGGAGCAGAGCGTTCAAACTGTGGCTGTTCCATTTTCACCCTCTCCAAAATGAGTAATTGTGAATTGTTTGCTGCCTGTGGGGCTTTAGCACAGCAGACAAATCATCTGCAGCACCTGCAGAGCAAATCTGTTCTCTCTTCCTCACACTCCTGTGCCATGCGGTGCTTCCAAAGCCACCCCAGAGTGAAATTAATGGGAATGTGAGTGGCTGTCACCCTCCCTGGCCCTTCCTCCTGGTGCTCTGATATTCCTGGAGCTGTGTCCTGTTCTGGGCCCTCACAGGCAGAGAGCCCTGGAGGGGCTGGAGCGTGTCCAGGGAAGGGAACAGAGCTGGGCAGGGGTTCAGCTTGGCCAGCAGCAGGAATTTCCCCATGGAAAGGGTGCTCAGGCCTTGGCAGGGGCTGCCCAGGGAGCTTTGGAGTGCCCAGCCCTGCAGGTGTCACCTGGACGTGGCACTCAGAGCTCTGGGCTGGGGACAAGGTGGGCATCGGGCACAGCTGGGACTCCATGGGCTGGGAGGGCTTTTCCAGCCCCAGGGATTCCATGGATCCAAGCAAAGCCTGTGGGAATTTGCTACCGGAAAACCAGCCTTGACTTGGCAGTTACCTGTGTGTGACTGGGGAAGGATTGAGATCTTCGGGGAAATAACTGCACCTTTCCTGAAATGAACTTCTGCCACTTCTCCTGAGGGTGCTGTGAATGCAAATAACCAGCACTGATCCTCCAAGTGATGTTTATTAACCTGTCAGAAAAGAGGAATTACCTTTTAATGCAGCAGTTTGCAACACGAAAGGAATTGTTCCCTGGCAGGGTGGGCAGGCCCTGGCCCAGGGTGCCCAGAGAAGCTGGGGCTGCCCCTGGATCCCTGGCAGTGCCCAAGGCCGGGCTGGACATTGGGGCTGGGAGCAGCCTGGGACAGCGGGAGGTGTCCCTGCCATGGCAGGGGTGGGATGGGATGGGCTTTGAGGTCTCTTCCAGCCCGAACCATTCCAGGATTCCATGAAATGGTGCCAGGACCATGATCCCGAAGGAGCCAGCATTCCCTCCCTGACACGACTGGGAGCGCAGCGGGAGCTGCCTGTACATCCTGACTTGTCCAAACACCGCTTTTTGGCGGTTTTCCCAAACCAAGGATCAGCTTGTGCTGATCAGATGGAGCCTCCGTTCTGTTGGAGCCGAGACAGAGCTGTGGGAGCAGCCCAGGTGTGCTGAGGAAGGACATTTGCATTTTCCAGCCTTCCTTCCAGCTGTTTTTTGCCAAAACCCAAAGTTTCAGGGAACTTAAGCAGCCTTAATTTTCTTTTCCTGGAGTGCTGGAGTTCGGAGCGCCGCTTCCCCGAGGCACAGAGCAGGGACAGCGACTGTGCCTGTGCCGGTGCCAGCAGCAATAAAAGAGCGAGGTTTTGTTCCTGGCTGAGCCCAGGAGACACATCTGCCACCGACCCGGATGAGCGCCCTCACTGAACGCCCTCCAAAAGTTTGGGAACGCGTCTTGAAAGGGATTTGGAGAATGAATGGCGGCTTTTGTGTCGTGGAGGCCGAGCAGCGCCCAGAGCCCGCGGGTGCTGCTGTGTGCGGGGAGATAAATGTGCTGGCGGAGCTGGCAGCGCTGCCGCCGAGGCTGGAACGGCGCCTTGGGCCTCCGCCAGCAGCGCCTGGAAGCCCTCGCTGCTTCCTGCAGGAGCCATCCCGGGGGATGGATGGAGCACGGGGATGAATCAAACGGGCCTAACGGGGATGCTGCTTCCACCTGGAAGCTGCGAGTGGCTGGGATGGAGCCACGGCCTTTGCCACCTCCTCAGGGCTGGGCAGGTCCCTGCTCCTCCGTGGGGACAGGGATCCGGCCCGTGGATGTGTCAGCACCGCTGCTTCCCCTGCCTGCTGAGCTCTCTGGGGACACGTGTCAGGTTTGGAGCCCGGTGGGATCGCTCCGGACAGGGAGCAGCTCCCCGCGGGAAATCCTCCCGGCTCCGGCACTGCCATCCCATCATGGTGTTCCATGCCTGAGCCGTGGGGATTGCGGCCAGGAAAATGCCACCTCTGCTCCTCTCCCTGCTCCCAGTCCTGGCTGTAAGGGCAGGGGGGCTGGAGAAGGGCAGGGAATGTTCCTCATCCCGTTCCTGCCATGGCAGTCGCACTCTCCCGAGAAAATCCTCTTTGTGGACGGATTAAAATCATCCCGTTTATTGCATTTCCCTGGAGTTCGGGCTCTGCTTTGCCTCCCTGTGTGCTTCCTGGACTCCCCCGTGATCCTGGGCTGTGCTTTTGCCAGGGGATCCTACAAAACAGCCATGAATAATGTGGTGTCCGTACTTTTTAATGCCTGTCTCAGCTTCAAGAGCTTGGAGGCGCAAAGAGGGGCTGCAGGTGAGCAGAAGGTCACTTGTGAACAGCTCTAGTCCGTGCCCAGCTGGAACATTCCATAACCTCATCCCAGGGCAGGTGGAGCAGTTTTTCCTCATTAAATGGAATAAAAAACAGCTGGAGCAAGTCCTTTATAAGGGCTGGGTGAGGAGAGTGGAAGGAGCCCCATCTTGCTGGGCAAGGCTGAGTGAGCTGCTCCTGTTTATTCCACAAAGGAACCACAATCATTAAACTGGAAAAAACCTCCCAAGGTCATCAAGTCCAGCTTTTCCTGGGTAAAGTGGGAGATGGGTGTGGAAAAAGGGGAAGGGGTGAAGTCCCTCTCTTGTGCTGCAGCTGAGGAGAAGAATCACGAGGTTTAAACTTTGTTGAGAATATTTGGAGTTGGACGCCGGAATATCTGTGTTTCCAGCTGTAGCATGGTTACTGTCTAAAGGAGATGAGAGGGATGTTTAAAAATCTTCATTATTGGTGGGATTTAAGGAGCAGGGGGAGGAGAACTTGCAGGAGAAATTCTGGGTGTGTTTGTTCCTGCTTTGTCGGCAGAGCAATCCTCCCTGGAAGAGCTGGAGCGGTGTTTGCTGCGATTTCCTCTGCCCTAAACACACCCCAGCCCAAGGGCTGCACGTTTGCCCTTCTGCAGTTTCAGCCTTTTCCCCGCCGTTGGGGAAAGGGAAATCCAACAATACAATTTTCCTGCCTCTTGCTGGGGTGAGCAACGATTCCCCGGGAGGTTTCGGCTCCTGTTTGCCTCCCTCCCGTATGTTTGCCCACCTGGAGCAATTTGCAGCTCTGCTGTTTTGCTCGAGGCTCTCCCTGGAGAGCTGAGGCTCCGTTTGCCTTCCAGAGTGAGTTCCCACCTGGAAATAATCCCGGAATTGCTCCTTTTTCACACAGCTCCTTCAGTAATCCGGGCAGTTCCTGGAGCGAGTCAAGACTCTCCATTTAATGTCATCCTGTGGGGAGCAGAGGTGGATTTTTATTGACCTGGAGAATCAAGTCTTGCTCTCTTCTTATCAAAGAAACTCAAATATTTGGCGGTTTTGTGACTTCTGGCTGCTCCAGGGTGATTCTGGCCTGCCATAAACCCCCCTAAACCTGCGTTATTAATGCTGTAATTCCATGAGTTTGTCAACAAATCGCTGTTCCTGTTATTTGCTCTATTGCAGAGTTAAAGTTTCTCCTGGTAGGATTTGGAATTTAAGAAGTCAGGGGCTGTTTTCCTGGTTTTTTATGGACTTGGTTTATAATGGATGTCTTTACTACCCTCCCTTGGATTGCACAGGCACAATTATCCATCAAAAACCACCCCGTGATGGATTCTCCCCCGGTCTGGGAGTTTAATGGTGCAAGCACAATAAAATCTGTCCACTTGTCCAGGGCTGTTACCCTCTCTCCTAAGTTTATTCCTCGTCTGGGAATGCTGGAATTGGGATAATGAACTTTAATTCAGTGCTTAGGCCTGGCCCTCACAGAATTCCCTTCCAGTTGGTTCTGATGTGGGCCCACGTGCTCCCAGGAATAAAAGTGCCCTTCCTAAGCAAAATAAAAAAAGCTGTTGTTGAGAGCATGAAAGGTGATGTTTCTCTAACATTTATCTGCCCAGGTTTGTCTTATCTTTAAATAGATTCTGCTGAAAATACTTTTTATTTTAATTTAAAAAATGAAGGGTAATTGATCAGAGAGTAATTTAAGTTGGAGACCTTGCAGGTGGAGTCCAGCACTGCCAAGCCCATGGCTGTTAAATCCTGCAGGGCTGGGCACTCCAAAGCTCCCTGGGCAGCCCCTGCCAAGGCCTGAGCACCCTTTCCATGGGGAAATTCCTGCTGCTGGCCAAGCTGAGCCTCCCCTGGCCCAGCCTGAGGCCGTTTCCCCCTGTCCTGTCCCTGTTCCCTGCGAGCAGAGCCCGACCCCCCCGGCTGCCCCCTCCTGGCAGGGAGTTGTGCAGAGCCAGAAGGGCCCCCTGAGCCTCCTTTGCTCCTCAAATCCCATCCAGAGCCACCCCTGCCGTGGCAGGGACACCTCCCACTGTCCCAGGCTGCTCCAAGCCCCGTCCAGCCTGGCCTGGGACGCTTCCATCAGCCACGGCTGCTCTGGGTTTTGGGTTAAATTTACGTCGTGTCTGCGTGTTTCCTTCAGCACCACCCGGGAACGCTGCTGGATCTCAGGTTTTTATGGAAAACAGCGGATGAGAAACCCCATCAGAGGCTGGCTGAGGATGGGAGGGACATCTGGAGCTCCTCTGGTCCTGCCCCCCAGCTCAGGCTGCCCTGGGCCATGTCCTGGTGGCTTTCGGGTGTCCCCAAGGAGGACAATTCCCCAGGCTCCCTGTGGGCGGCAGGGCAGGGGAGCTTCAGCTTCCAGGCCAGGGCACTCCCTGGGGGGTTGGAGACCCCAATCCCTGTCCCCATCCTGCTCCAGACTGGTTCAGGCTCAGTCCCGGGGACCCTGGGTCAGGGGGCTCTGTGTGGCTGGGTCACCCTCGCCCCTCAGCCTGGCCCGGGCAGCCTTTGCTGAGGGACCTGCTGCCAACCAAGGGCCAAAGTCGCCTTTTTGGGCACAGAGAAGCCACAAACGTGGCTGTAGAGCTGCCAGGGAGGTGCTCAGCAGCTCCCCGAGGGGCTGGGGGGTGGCTCAGGGCTGCAGAGCTCCGTGCTCTGCCCTCTGTCCCTCCAGGTGTGGTTTCCCTCGGGGCTGCTCTTCCCTGCCCTTCTTGGGTTGGATTTGATTCCTGGGGGCTGGAGCAGAGCAGGAATGGGACTGAGCGGGTTTGTGGCACATGGGAATTCCGGTGGATTCTGAGTGGATCTTTGGTTGAGTACCAGCCCTAGGGTGGCTCTCCAGAGCTCTCCCACCCTCACCAAATCCATCCTGGCTGCTGGGAAAGGAGCAGCTCTCCCTCGGACCCTTCTCCTGTCCAGCCCCAGGGCGTGACCCCAAACCTCAGGAGGGCAGAGGGGAGAGCGGGGCTGGCTCTGTGTCCCCGTGCAGGGATCCAGGCACTAACGGAGCTCTCTCTTGCCTTGCAGCGTTCCCACATTCCAGAGCCTTCCCGAGGAGATCCTCAGCAAGCTGGCAGACGTCCTGGAGGAGGTGAGTGCTCTGAACGTTGGGATTTCACGAGTTCAGAACCTCCTGCTGGCAATACCCAGGCTCCTCTTTTCCCCCGGATGTGGCAGCGCAGCGAGGCCGGGAGAGGAGCTGTGCGGAAAATGGATCCGGTTTTATTCATTTTAATTGGGTTTTTATCCAGCCGGGGAGTGAATCAATGATTTCCTGTGGTGTCCAGGAGGGAATGAGCTTCTCCAGCCCCTGGGCGAGCGGTGGGGAGGAGGGGATGTGTAAACAGGGGTTTGTTTCAGGTTTTTGGGGATGTTTATGTTGGAGGGTATTTTAAAGGTGCTCTGGGAAGAGTCCCAGCAGTGCTGAGGTGTTGGGGTGGAGCTGGGCTTTGCCAGCCTGGCTTTAACTGGGGTCTCATTAGGCTCAGGCTTTTAATAAATCTTTATTTAAAACAACAAAGAAACCACTCATAAAACACCAAACAAAAAAATCCTAAAGCTCCCCAAAAATCTCAACCTGCACCCTACCCAAAAACCCCCACCCTTTCCCCATAAGGGAATGTAAAATGCATGGAAATATTTCGGTTTCACCACAGTTTTCCCCCATAATTTATTCCCACAAGGCCGCCTCCTGCGCCTGAGGAATTCCAGGCGGTTCAATACCCCGGAAAGTCGCACATAAACCCTTCCAGAAGGTGATTTAAGTGCAGGAAACGCGTGTGTGGCAGCAACTGATTTCATCCCCGCTCGCTCTGCCTCACGCACGCCTCTCCACCAGGGAAGATGCTCCCGCGGATTTGGGGGGAAAGCGCCGCAGACGCCGGTGTTGATTTGAATTCCTTTTTTCCCAGCTTTGCTGGGGCGCTGTTCCCTCCCTGCCTTTTTATTTAGTGCCCAGATAAACTCCCCAGCGCCAGCAAATCAGCTGTTTGTCACCCCGAATAACTGCATATGCACAGATAAGCTTTATTCCCTGTGCTGTCAGAGATTTAGGGGGAAAAAAAAGGGATCTGAGCTCCCTCTGCCATAAATTCCCTTTGCCTATCTCAAAACCCCGCTCGCAGCCCCAATTTGCTTGGATCACATCAGCAGCATTAAGCTCCTTATCAAGAGTTAGGGAGGAGAATAAATTATTAAAACTTTTCCAGGGACACTTAAAGTTTCATGGAAGGGGGGGAAAAAAATCCTAATAAATATCCGTGAAGACGTGAGGCACGAAGGCAGCTCAATTATCACTGGATTTATGGCAATTTCAAGTGTTCCAGGCCAGGCTGGACAGGGCTCCGAGCAGCCTGGGGCAGCGGAAGGTGTCCCTGCCCTTGGCACAGGGATGGACTTTGATGTCCCTTCCAACCCAAAGCATTCCGTGATTCTCTTCTCGTACTTTATAACCCATTGAAAGATGTGATATTTACACCTCAGAGTTGTAATGTGAATAGATATTTAAATAGAAATATGGCTGAGTGCCCCCAGTGGAGCTCAGGAGCTCCTGCTGGGTTGACAGGAGAGCAGGCCCGGCTTGGCAGTGCTGGGAATGCCATTCCCACACCTCCCCGGGCGCCTTTTGGGAATTCTTTCCCAGAGACGGGAACTTTCCTGCAGCTCTGGGTGCTGAAATCTGCCATCCCAGCTCCTGTCTGCAGCTCCATTCACATCCTCAGTGCTCCTCGCCAGCTTTTATCTCTTTTTTCATCCTTTTTTAAAAAAAATCCCAATTAAAGACTGAATTTTATAAGGCATAAACGCTAAAAAAATGAAAAGCACCCCCAAATTCTTCCCTGTTGCTCGTGGAGCTCCTTCTGCTGGGGCTGCTGGTGGAGAGAGGGGATCTTGGAGGAGATTTCGTGGCTTAATTCAGCTTTAAAAGCTGTCCTGGGCCTTCCTGCAGCGCTGCCCAATTAGCATGGATCGGGAGGCCTCGGGATGCCTCTGTTTAATTAACAGTCCTGCTTTTCTCGGGAATGGTGTGGCAGCAGTGAATAGAAGAGGGGAAACGTGCAAAATTAATTAGCTTTCCATAGAATTAATAATTTTAAGGCTTATTTAGGAGTGAGGATGGCACGGGGATGAAGGGAACCGGGTCCTGCCGGCACCAGAGGTGATATTGGTGCAATACGGAGCCACAAATCACAGGGAGAATCCAAAATAAACAGGCAAGAGTTGAAGTTTTGGTTAAGAAAGAAAAGTTTCAATGTCATTTTTAATATTTTTTTAGCAGAGGAAGCGCTGTGGGTGTATTCACCGGAGGAGCTGTGGGACAGAGGAGGGAAATGCTGCCTGTGGGGCATCAAAACAGCTCCAGTCACGGCTGAGTCCATCCCAAAGGGACAAAATTTGCACTGGAGTTGTACTCCCGTTAATTTTTCAAATGGTGCTCCTGAGGACACAGCTTTGGGTTTGCAGGTGCACCAGGAAAAAAAAGGGTTTGGGGGGAAAAAAAAATCATGAGGAAAGAAAGTGCAGCTGGGAAAAGTGGGGTGCGGGAATGTGGTGAGGGACTCGGTGGTGGGAGCCACTCTGGCTCCTGGATTGGGATGAAGGGGTTGCTGGGAGCTGCATTTTCCTTCTGGTTTTCTTTAATGTGGACGCTGACCCCTGACAGGGAATGAAAAACAATCTCCTGCTTGTGTTCCCGCAGGAAGGGAGTTCAGAATTCCCAGATTTCCGTGGGTTCCTGGCAGGAATGTGCTCATCCCTGGGTGTGTTCAGTGCCCGTCCTCTGCTCTCCTGCAGGGCGGAAATGGGGCAGGATTTGGGGTTTTTCTGCCACACAATTCTGCAGAACTCACTGCTAGAGGGGGATGAACAACTCTGGGACTGTCATTTCTTCCTGATATCCCAATATCCCATCCAGCGCTGCCCTCTGGCACTGGGAAGCCATTCCCTGGCTCCTGGCCCTCCAGCCCTTGTCTCCAGTCCCTCTCCAGCTCTCCTGGAGCCCTTCAGGCCCTGGAGGGGCTCTGAGCTCTCCTTGAGCTTCTCCTCTCCAGGGGAACACATTCCCGAGGGATTCCAGCCCTGGAGCAGCTCCGGGGCCTCCTCTGGGTTCATTCCAGCAGCTCCAGGTCCCACCTCAGACACCCCAATGCAGGGGGATCTCACCAGAGGGGTGGAAAATCTGTTGCCGTTTCTCCCAATTTGATTTCGCATCAAATCCCTCCTGTTTTTCCCAACAAATTCCTCATGCTGGACACACAGGAAGGCATTCCCGGGAATTCCATGCCCCTGGCACACAGGTAGGAGCCTCAGGTCTCCTCCTGCTGGACCCTGGTGGGTGCTGGAGCTGCTTTTGGCCTCTGCCAAATTCACTTTTGGGCTGGGAGATTCCAGAGAGGAATTTTGGAACCTCTCAAGACGCAGCTTTCGTTCAGGCTGAAAATCCCGGTGGTATCAGAGGGATCTTTTTCCAGAGGTTTTCCACGGGGAGCTGGGTTCCTCTGGAGACAGGGGGAGCTCATGAAGTGTCGGAAGGGCCCTGCCCTTGGCTCTGGGCTGATTTTCTAAACCCGGAGTTGCACTGTTGGATTTCCAAGTGCCATAAAATCCCCTGGAGTCCAGCCCAGCCTCCAGCTGGGGAGCTGCACCTCCTGCCCCTGTCCAGGGCACGTGGATCCATGGAAACCTCCAGGAGAATCCCAAGGGATGCTCGGAATGGAGGGAGCTGGGAGCTGTAAGGAGATTTTCTCAGCTGCCAGGGAAGGAATTGTTCCCTGGGAGGGTGGGCAGACCCTGGAATAAAATTCCCAGAGAAGCTGGGGCTGCCCCTGGATCCCTGGCAGTGCCCAAGGCCAGGCTGGAGCAGCCTGGGACAGTGGGAGGTGTCCCTGCCATGGCAGGGGTGGCACTGGATGATCCTCAATGCCCCTTCCCACCCAAACCGTGCCTCCTCCAAGAGAATTTTGTAGTTCCCTGTTTCCAGCACTGTCCTTTCCAGCCCTTTTCCAGCTTTTCCCCTTTTTTTGGGCACCTCCTTCGCCTCCCTCAGCCTCCCAGGGCTGGGAGAAGCCACCCCAGCAGTGTCACCAGCAGGACACGTGGCGAAGGCAGCGCTGAACAGAAAGAAACTTCCCCGAATTTGCTCCATCCCAGGATTTCCTTCCTTTAATTTAATTTTATTATTTTTGTCAAGGGGACTTTAAGCGGACGATCAGGTTTGCAGGATAAAATGTTAATTTGCAAAGCTGCCCCTCGCAGGGTGTGCAGGTGTTGGGATTTAAACATTCCCTGTTCCCAGCTGGATTAAACCCGCCTGGGAGAGGTTTTCGTGCCCTCTAAGCGGATTCTCCAGCTGATCCGTCACAGCTACACAGGAAAGGAGAAAAGAAAAACAAAACATTTTCGTGTTGCAACCTTAGACGCTTTCCAGGCTTTCTCAGGTGGGAGAAGAAAGGATTGAAGCGAATCCATAATTTATTATCAACTCTGGTGGATTTGCAGGCTCTGTCAGAGACGCACGGAGCGGGTGGGGAATTTTTATGGCACCTGGGACAACAGAGAGGTCACTCAGGAGCTCCGAGTCATCTCTTGCCTTGTTCCTAAATTCCCAATATCTGTTTGTTTGCTGTTCCCGGTTTTCCAAGGCTTTGCAGCCACGCTGGGGCAAGGAACCCCTGGAATCTGCTTTTCCAGGCGTTTCCTTCGCTCCGGACAGGTTGGGAGCCATGGGGTGGTGGCTGCCCCTCACTTCCCGGGTGGAGCAAACCAAATCAATTAATTCTGACTGAAATTTAATTAAAATTTGGGCACTGGGAGGGGTTTTCTGGCATGGAGGTGGCTCAGCTCCAGCCCCTCTTCCCAAGGAGTTCTGGCAGCCTGAGCCGAGTGATTTTTGGGATGGATTCTTTGGGATCAGCATGGAAGGAGAGCGTGTGGATCTCTGGTCTTTTGGGCACCTCCTCCTGGGAATTCATTCAGCAGAGTCCAGAATTCCCTAATTCCCACCCCCATATCCCCACTTACGGACAGGTTTGGGCTCATTTCGGTGGGAATGAACCCCAGAAAGGAAATCCAGCCTGGTGCTTACTTGAAAATATTCCACGATTTCCACCCATTAACGCTGAAGAAGCGAGCACAGACAATGTCTTTTTCTCTGTAAAAACGCAGGGAAAAATCCAATCAGCAATTATATTCAGGAAAAACCCAAATATTGATTAATTTGAGGGGTGTTTTCCCTTTGATCCCAACTTTTTTCCCCGCTGGATTTTCCCGTAGCATTGCCCACAGTGACACCTGCTGGAACGCGGCACAAGGTTGGCTCGCAGGCCCTCCTGAGCGAGTCCTGCCAGCGATTAATGAGGGAAAAAACGAAGGGAAGGGTCCACGTGCTCATGGAGACCCCCAGGGAATGTTCACCAGGCTTGGGATGCTGGGAATAGCAGCTGGAGACCTCCAGCGATGGGATCGGTGGTTCAAACCCAGCTTTGGGGCAAAGATCAGCCACAGAGATGGGGAAACCCTCCTCCCATCCGTGTCCGTTTCCAGGGAATTCCCTTCCCCTGGGAAATGGGATTGCTCCCTCAAAGATGGGGAAATCCTCCTCCTGTCCCCAACCCTGCACAAATCCATCTGTGTCCTTCTCCAGGGAATTTTTTTCCCCCTGGGAAATGGGATTGCTCCCTCGAAGATGATGGGGAAATCCTCCTCCCGTCCCCAGCCCTCCTCAAATCCGGCTGTGTCCATTTCCAGGGAATTCCCTTCCCCTGGGAAATGGGATTGCTCCCTCGAAATGGGGAAATCCTCCTCCTGTCCCCAGCCTGNTTGTCCCCAGCCCTGCACAAATCTGTCCGTGTCCTTCTCCAGGGAATTCCTTTCCTCTGGGAAATGGGATTGTTCCGTCAAAGATGGGGAAATCCTCCTCCTGTCCCCAGCCTGCACAAATCCGGCTGTGTCCTTCTCCAGGGAATTCCCTTCCCCTGGGAAATGGGATTGTTCCGTCAAAGATGGGGAAATCCCGTCCCCAGCCCTCCTCAAATCCGGCTGTGTCCTTCTCCAGGGAATTCCTTGCCTCTGGGAAATGGGATTGTTCCGTCAAAGATGGGGAAATCCTCCTCTTGTCCCCAGCCCTGCACAAATCTGTCCGTGTCCTTCGCCAGGGAATTCCTTTCCCCTGGGAAATGGGATTGCTCCCGTTGAGGTGCCTGTCCAGTTCTAAACATCCCCTCAGGGGCCTTGGGGATGGATTGGAGATTCCCCATCCTTGGGGGGGCGTTTGCAGTGTGAAATGGGCTCCTGCAGCTCCAGCCATGGCCATTTTAGCGGCAGAAAGTCTATAAACAGTAAAAAATACTGATTTCTGCACTCAGGGAGAAGAGATTTTGCATTTCTATTGTAAACCACAGGTTTTATCCCGATTTCCCAGGTTCTGTTGTCAAGGAGACAGCGGCAAGCCAGGTGAGGGGCTCACGGCAGCTTCTTTATCCGTCGGGAAAAGTTGTCATTGCTGTTTAAAAAATGGAGATTTCTGCTTTCCTCACTTTATACACGGCGTGAAAGCTCATTCGCTGCTTTAATCAATGTATTTGGGGCAAACATTGGATCTTTTGGAAGTGTGATTCCCTTCCAGAGTTCCTGGTTGTGCGGATTGGGAACAGGGGCTGAGTTTGTGTCGCGTGGGCTGATAAAACTCTGCCCCTTTTTGCAGCTTCTGGGGAGCTGCCGAGAGAAACGGAGGGAAAAGGAGGAGATTTTCCAGCCCCAGCCCAAATCCGTGGGGATATAACGGGGAAGAGGAGCTGAGGGAGTGTTTAATCCATCTCCCAGCCTCAGGAATGGCTGTCGCCTGCACAGAGCCCTCAGAGTGGAACCACCTGGGGAAGGAATTCAGGGCTTTGAACCAGGCAAACGTTCCAATAAAACTCTGCAGGGGATGGATAAATCCAACGTTTCCCATGATTTCCCTCCCAGCAAAGTTGGTTTCCGTGCTGATCTGAAGGGCGTTTGCATATGCAGATGTAGAGCCGCCTCTTCGGTCTGTGCTTTTCATGGCGG
The DNA here is from genome assembly GCA_013400735.1 of Pomatostomus ruficeps. Lineage (NCBI taxonomy): Eukaryota > Metazoa > Chordata > Aves > Passeriformes > Timaliidae > Pomatostomus > Pomatostomus ruficeps. The sequence goes on from VYZT01012474.1 coordinate 21,981, forward strand.
GTGACTGCAGGAGTGGCTGAATACATTGAATTAATGTGCATTTTGTGTCCCTCCTGGGGGCTTCGGGAATGGGTTTGGGCCCTCGTGGCGATGCAGGGACCTGGTGTGAATGAGCAGGCAGAAAGGGAGGAAATGAAGAAAGAAATGAAACAAAGGCGCCGATTCCGGTTGTTTGCTCCCAGTTCCATTTTGGCAGGGAATCCATTCCCGTTCTAACGCCCGTGGATTTGGGGAGGGTAATTGGATTCCCACGCACATTTTTCCATCAGGAGGAGGAAAACCAAATCAGGGACACTTTGATTCCTGTCATTACACCCTGGACACTGCAAATGCCGCCCCAAGGATGGGGAATCTCCAGTCTGTCCCCAGATCAGAGCTATCTGGGAAGGGTAATTTGATTTCCGTGCACATTTTTCCATCAGGAGGAGGAAAACCAAATCAGGGACACTTTGATTCCTGTCATTACACCCTGGACACTGCAAATGCCGCCCCAAGGATGGGGAATCTCCAGTCTGTCCCCAGATCAGAGCTATCTGGGAAGGGTAATTTGATTTCCGTGCACATTTTTCCATCAGGAGGAGGAAAACCAAATCAGGGACACTTTGATTCCTGTCATTACACCCTGGACACTGCAAATGCCGCCCCAAGGATGGGGAATCTCCAGTCTGTCCCCAGATCAGAGCTATCTGGGAAGGGATTGAAGAGCAGCTCTTTGCGTGCATTTCAATGGAATTTAATTAAACCCCCACGTACCTGAGCTGCTGGTGACTCGAGAGGGGCTCTGTGGTGCAGTGCCAGAGTGGGATTCTGGCTCCGGTTGGGTTTCCTCAAAACTCCTGTGCGTTCAAGTCCAAAGGAAGCTGGGAATGTCATGGAATGATAGAGATTTCAATCCTACAAAAGCCTAAAATTACATGTATGTGTCTGGCCCAGGGCACACAGAATGTTTTAATTTTTTTTTTAAAAAAAGGGTGTTTTTATTTTTGCTGAATTTTACTGTTTCCTGCTTTTTCCTCGGGGTGACTGCTGACTTAATTCCGCTCTGTTGCCTGGGGATCCTTTTTATGATTACCGATTCTCAGCTCATTTTCCACACTTCACAGCCATTAGCTGTGAATCTGGTATCACTTGAATTCCCAAACAAAGCTTTTTGGGGTTTTGACTCCAATTTGTGGCTTGATCTGTGGCCTAATACCGCTCTTGCCTTTCCCCCAGCTGATTTGTCCTCTCTTATCTCTCCTGGGAATAAATCCTGTTTTTTCCCATCTCAGTTCATCTTGTTTTCCTGGAAAATCTTGTTGCTGAAGCTGCTCTCCCGTTTCTCCTGACCCCGTGCTGCTCTCACCCTCTGTCACCTCTCTGCTCTCTTAATCCTTGAACTCCTTGAGTTCTCCCTCTTGATCGTCGAGGTTGGTCTTGACTTTTCGCCTTCTTCATCTCCCTCTGCAGCTCTGAACTTCCCAGCTTTTCCAGCATCCTCTCCTTCCCCCATTTCTCATCCTCCCCAAATTCCTGTTTATTCTCGGAAGCGAGGCCTTACAAAGAGAAAGGTTTGAAGCGCAGCAAATCCTCCGCACAGGGCCCAGCTCCTGCTCTCCAGCCAGGC
>VYZT01012475.1:0-18969 GCA_013400735.1 Pomatostomus ruficeps
GATATCCTGTATCCAGATTGTCCTAAAAAATTTAGCAGACTTATAGTAGCATGGAGGCACTTCCTTCAGTTCTGGTTGCTGGCAAAATATCATCTATACATTGTAGTAAAATTCAGTTCACATTTTCTTTTTCCAGCTGTCCACTTTCTTTTGACAACTAATTGCCAGATATAGTGGGGCTGTTTTGAAGCCCTGAGGTAGCAGAGTCCATGTTAGCTGAACTTTCCACCCAGCGTTGGATTCTCCCACTCAAAAGTGAATGATTGTCCATCTTTGATCATCCAGCCATCTCAGTTGCCCATACCAATGGGGTTACAGCATTCTCTGCCTCCTGTGGGACTTCTTCTACTTCATTGGATTCCCGTAACATAAAAATCTTTATCTCAATAACTTTTCATTTAGGCGTTTGAATTTGTATTTCCCCATCCAGGAAAGTTATTTGATTAATCAATTCTCCCAATGAATCTTTCACCAACAAGGGGATTGGACATTCAGGCTTATATAAAAATTGATGTCTCCCCCACTGTTTCTTTAATTTAAATGGTTACAGTTGTAGAAAAAAAGGCATGGTCTCTTTCCTCCTTCTCACACCCACAACACTTACATGTTCCAAGCTGAATTTTCCTCTGCAGTTATTCAGTACTGAATAAGGTGTTCCTGTATTAATTTAAAAAAAAAACAAACAAAAATCTCTTCATTCCCCAGGAATAATGTAACCAGTGCCTCAGCTGAGGGTGATTCCTCTTGTCCCCTTCAGGGGAATTCTTCATTTTCACTTACAGTCATAAGCTTGATGGTTTGAAAAGCTAGGTTTAAGTTCCTGTCTGATTTCCCCTGGCCTGGGGCACTCCCTTTTCCAAAGTCCCCTTTCTTTACAAACTGCCAAAGTATACTTCAGCCACCAATTATTACGATACTCAACCAATTGTTTTCAAGTGAGCTGGGTTTTTGAGCCAATGTCTTTTAAAAAATACGCATTGTATTAACCCACTAGGTGCAAACAGTATTTCATCTGTCAACGCACCAAGCTGTCCATGGGCCAGCAGTGTGCCTTTCTGGCCAAGAAGACCAATGGCATCCTGAGGTGCATCCGGAAGAGCATTCCCCGCAGGCTGAGGGAGGTGATCCTGCCCCTCTACTCAGCCCTGACAAGCTGCATCAGGAGTGCTGTGTCCACTTCTGGGCTCCTCAGGACAAGAGAGACATGGGGCTCCTGGAGCAGGTCCAGTGGAGAGTGACAAAGATGATTAAGGGGCTGGAGCAGCTCTTTTATGAGGAAAGGTTGAAAGAGCTGGGTATCTTTAGCCTGGAAAAGAGGTGACTGAGAGGGAATATCATCAATATCTGTAAGTATCTGAAGGGGGGGTGCCAAGGAGATGGAGCCAGGCTCTTCTCAGTGATGCCAAGCAATAGGACAAGAGGTAATGTGCAGGAACTGATGCACAGAAAGTTCCATCTGAATACGAGGAAGAACTTCCATATTATGTGATTGACCACTCACTGGAGAAGATTGCCCAGAGAGGTTTTGGAGCCTCCCTCACTGGCAATATTCAAGAACCATGTGGATACACTCTTGTGCCATGTGCTTTAGGATAGTCCTACATGAGCAGGGAGGTTGGACCAAATGTCCCAATGTGATGCCTTTCAACCTGAGCCATTCTACCAAGATTCTCTTGGTCGGAACCAAAGGTCATTTGCAGTTCAACAAATCTGGAGTATTAGAAGGGACATGTGTAAAAGACTGGCAGATTGCTTGATTGAAATGTGACTGTTTCACTGGCTGGGAGTGAATCTGACCTGAATCTGGCCCACAATAGGACTAAAATGCTTGCCATCTCTCATATGCTCTTTATTTTGACATATATCCTCTTTATCCATCCCTTCTTCAATGTTATATGTGATGGAAAGGAGGAAACTAATGCTCACACATTTCAGTTCCTCCCCTCCACAACATACTTGCTGATTTTCCTCCTCAATACATGGCATCAACATTAACATATCTCATCGCATTTTACACTTTTCAGAATATAACCCAGAGAGATACAGGAGGAAAAGAAAACTAAGTGTTTACAAAGCAATAATGTCCTCTGTGGGCAATGGTGGTGCTGATGAGAAAATTGGGTAATGCTGAAGAGCATATTGAGTAAGTAGCATGATATGTAGGAGGCACAGGGGTGACAGTAGCCCAAGAATTATTAGAATTGGTACAGTAAGGAAAGGAGTCTAGAATGGGAAAGTAAAACATGGGAGAAGTGAGTAAAGTGCAAAGATCTAATTGGAGACAAACTCAAGAAATTAGTGACAAAAAAGCACAGAGTTGCATAGAAACAAAAAATTTGACAGACTATTTTATGAGATAAGACAAAGCTAGTTTTCTTAGAAGAAAACTATAAAACAAGAGTGAGAAATAAAATGAAACTTAAATAAATTGAGAATGACAAAATGATAAGCATGATTTTATTTTAAAGTTGGTGTTTATTATGATAGAGTGTTCAAAAGAAAATAATGATGCAATTCTTTTGGTTTTTGGGATAAACTAGTCAAGAATTTAAAATTATGGGATGAAAAATGGGAACTGTTAGAATGGGACCTTTGCATACATTGGAATTTTAATAGTTTTCCCTGGGTAGGTTGCTTTAGCATGAAAATAAAGGTAAATGGTCACTTGAGATTATGTTTGTACTGGTATTTGAAATGCTGCCTGAATTCTTAAAAACATGGTAGATTGTTTTACGAATTTTATTTTTGTCAGTAGGAGTCCTCTCTAATGACCTTAATGTGGATAAAATAATGGGGATAGCAGACAAAGTGAGCAATTAACTTGAAAAAGACACAAATGTGCAGGACTTGTGAGGAGGGGGTGGAAGCATGGAAGCATCATACCAAGCAGAGAAATTAGAAAGAAGCCACTGGAAGAGGGAAATATATACCGCAGTTTTAAGAAGGAGCTATGCAAGGAGAGCAGTAAGCCAAGAAGGAAAAGACAAGAAATTTTTTTTTAGGGATTTGTTTTTCTAGACAGCCTTATAATGACTTGCGGGCAATGTAATAACCTGTGTGGATGTTTCGTTATTATCAGATGTGCTGGTGTGTCTTCCAGGAAAGAGGAAGAGAAGAAGGAAATCGAAGTTGTCCTTCTACTGAACTTAGCAAAAATGTGTCACTTAACTCCCATGAAGTCAATGTGACTGTTCCAGCCTGAAGAGACAAAACCAGAATGACTGGCTTTATTAACCTAGTTTAAACTTGATGAAAAGAACAAAGGCAAATGAAGTATAATTGTTACAGATAAAGCAGTAAGTGTGTGTAACAATGGTATCCTGTATGTAGAGCTGACTGTGCTTTCCATCCTGTCAGGGGAGTTACAAAAGAGAGCAAAGTTGTGACAGTAAGAGTTCACAGCATAAATATTTCTATTTGATTATAATGGGAACAGAACTGCTAACAACTCTGCCTCATTAAAAATTATATCTGTAGCAATGTTTCTTCTGCCAGAAGGGTTGAGGCAAAAGTTGTTAGCACAAGTGTAGGCTTTGTGACAGCTGGAATGAGAAGAAGTGTACATTAAGCAGGGTAAGAGTTAAAGGCAACAGAGCAGTGAGTGTTTTGCCCTGATTATAACTAATAAAAGTTGTTTTTATTTACAATGAGAAGAGTCCCTGTCCTGAGGACCATATAACCTGAAGCACGTGCTGCCAGTTTCTTTAGTACACTGTACCTGTTCCTGGAGTGGTGAACTTAAAGCTCAGGAAAGTAAAATAAGCCTTAAGTTTACTTTCTACAATCTGTATTTATATAATTGCATACCATTTTTACTATGTAAAAGGTAAAAAGAAGTAAGGATATGACATCATTCTAGTAAGTCCCTTACAGAGCTGATTCAGAAGTTCACCTTGTTTCTTCACGTATCTCTGCTGTTTCTAGCAAAGTTTCTTTAAGAATTTAACTCAGTATATATTTTTGTCTGTTAAAAGCTTGTTAATTCTTGATAGTAAAGTTGTCATCCTTAATTCTTTCAGATGTCAGTAATCTTTGCAGTGAAAATTAGCGTTTCATGAGATGACAATCTCTGCTCTGTATATTATTTAGGACCCTTTTCTTGGTTTGGATTGTTCACGTTAATTTAGGTATCAATATGATATATTGCAGCATATAGAAATGTTTCATTTTTTAATGGAAAATAAGTGATTTGATGAAGAATTATGGTTTTATATTTGTGTTCCAAATTTGACATTATTGGAGTGGCTGAGATATTACATTTTCTTTCAAGTTTATTTATTAATTCTGTGATGTTTTGGCCAGGTCTAATCATATTGCATTCTCTACATTTATCTTTCTAAAAAGATGCTCAACTTAAGAGCAAGACTATTGTGGTGAGTATAATATTCATAGTAATGTAGGTTATAGTTTTAATATAAGGAAATATTTTATGTGTGTCATAAAACCAGTATTCTACAGAAAGGCAGACAAACGTTAAATTATTTAATAACTACTTGAGAAATTTAGATGGCAAGTAATGCTATTAATGCTTAGCTGGTCAGCTGGGGGTTTTGAGTTATTAGGGATGAACACATAACTCATCATGTAAGCATAGGAGTTATAAAGTTGAGAGTAAAACTCTCAATTGCTGACAATATTGCTGACATTTTATTATGTAAAAGGAAAGGGGCGTATCTACTCTATATGTTGTTGGCCATTCTTTCTCTGACTCAGAAATGGTAGTCTTTGTAAATCTGAGTCTCTGTTATTTTTAAAACTACATGAAAGGATGACGTATATGGGGCCATTTAGAGCTGTCCACAGTACCATTATCTTTTATGCATGGGGGTGTTTCTGTGTGAAAGACAGAGTGGTGTTAACACAGTCTTATCCTAAAGTTGTATCCAGTCCTCAAAATTTGTCTTAATCAGAAGTACACGCCAATTTTCCTTTAAAAATCTCCAGATAGTTTGGAGCCTTACTACCTAAGATACCACCATTTCTTTACCAAGTCATCCCTGTAGGGCTGAAACTGTCCTATGATGTCACCACATGAGCCAGCACTGTGCCCAGGTGGCCAAGAAAGCCAGCGGCATCCTGGCTTGTGGCCTGCAGAACTAGGGCAGTTATTGTCCGTCCGTACTCAGCACTGGTGAGGCCACATCCCAAATCCTCTGTTAAGTTTTTGGCCCCTCACTACAACAGAGACATTGTGACAGGATAAAAGAAAATAGCCTCGGGTTGCACCAGGGGACGTTTAGATCGGATATTAGGAAATGCATGGATGTGATAATTAGGGATGTCTCATGGTGAACATGGGAATGCTAAGCTAACAGTTGGACTCAATAATTTTAGAGGTCTTTTCCAATCTAATTGATTCTGTAACCTTACCTCATCAACTGAAGTAATTTCAAGTTCCAGTTCTTCTCCAAACTCAATACAGTGGCATCACGTTTAATCAAACACAGCAATTTCTTGTGGATCCACATATGACATATGACTGTAGGTCAACAGTGTTTGGTCAGCACAAACAACAGTATTAACCCTAACTCTTACAACAGCTCCCAGTAAAACGGCACTAAGACTAGCTCATCATTCCTAAAGCTTATTCCCAGATTAATATAACTATAATCCTAGTACATCAAAATCTGCAAGTGAAAAGACTAGAAGCAGCACATGTCAGGACACTAGTTTCAGGTCTAAACCTAGGTGCAATGACATGTCTCCATAATTTATAAGTATTAGTATGGGCTACAGCAGTCTATTTCTAGGTCTTTCACTAGCTCAACAATGCCAGCTAATCCCTCCTGAAACTATAGCCCAGCAGAGCCATCTTCCAGCCTGATCGAGCCTTTCACCCATAGTAGATCCAGCATTTACTGTAGAACATCATCCTTTGCTACCCTTCCAAACTGAAGTGCCAACCTAATTTTGTTGTCTAGTTAAAGGCAATTGCTTTTTTTGTGTCTGTTAACCTAGGAGTAAAGGTTCTGGGTTTTCAATTGTGTTAGTACATAGATTGACCTCTGAAAATTAGTGAAAAAAACTTCTACCTGCTTGACCCCATTAAAAGCGAAGAATAAAGTTGGTACTTCTCAAACAAGGCTTCAGTATTTGCTTTAAAAAGTGAAAGGGGCAAAGACGAAAAACATTTCCAGTAATTATATCTTAATTACAAAAATATTTACTTATGAAAGCTGAAGCAATTAGTCATCAATTAAGGAACCCATGCATGCCAAATTTTACTGGGTTTTATTTGCATAATAAAATGTATAAAAGTTGATCTGCTGAAAATGTATTTATTTATAAGGGTATATCTTTTCTCACATAGTGGTCTGATTATTAGTTAAATGTCAGACTGAAAAGTATTTCAAAGCTGAAACTGTTGTTCCAAGGCCAGAATTTTTTTTCTTGCTAACATCAGAAGCTCCAGAAAATACAAGCAAAGGAATCAGAATGTCATTCATAATCAAATTGTCACTACAGTATATTGCTTAAGTATGAGAAAATAAACAATAATCAAAATCAACATGATATGTAGTAAAAATGACTAGATATTGAAAATATGTAAGTAATAAAAGGTCAGTTGAAATTACACTATACCTACTCTTTTATGTTTTTGCAGATTCATGAAATCATAGAATGGTTTAGTTGGAAGGAACCTTTAAAGGTTATTTTAATCCAGCCCCCCGCCTTGTAATGGGCAGGGACACCTTCCACTCGACCAGGTTGCTCAGGGCCCCATCCAGCCTGGTCTTGAACATTTCCAAGGATGGGGCATCTACAGCTTCTGGGCAACCTGTTCCAGTGTCTCACCATCCTCATCACGGAAAGTTTCTACCTTATATCCAGTCTGTATCTACCCTCCTTTAAGCCATTATGTCTTGTGCTATTGCTACAGGTTGTGCTGAAAAGTTTGTCCCCATCTTTCCTATAGACCCCCTTTAAGTATTTAAGACCTGATAAGATCTCCCAGGAGCCTTCTCTTCCCCAGGCTGAACAATGCTAACTCACTCAGCCCATCTTCTTGAGAGAAGTGCTCCAGCCCTCTGATCATCTTGGTGGCCTTCTCTGGTCCATGTCTGTCCTGTGCTGGGACACACAGAGCTGGATGCGGCACTGCAGGGGGGGTTTCACCAGAGCAGAGGGGCAGAATCCCCTCCCTGGCCCTGCTGCCCATGCTGCTCTGGATGCAGCCCAGGACACGTTTGGCTCTCTGGGCTGTGAGTGCCCATGGCTGGGTCATGTCCAGCCTCTCACCCCCAGCAACCCTGAGTCCTTCTGGGCAAGGCTGCTGTAAGTCCTTTCATCCAACCGAGCCTGTGTTGATCCTGGAGACTGCCCCAACCTAGATGCACAACCTTGCATTTGAACTTTTTGAGTATCATGACGTTCTCATGGGCCCGTTTCTCAAGTCTGTCAAAGTCCTTCTGTATGACGTCTTGTCTCAAGTTTGTCAAGTATACCACTCAGCTTGGTATTGTCATTAAACTTTCTGAGGCTGCACTCAATCCTTTCATCTGTGTCAGAGATAAAGATGTGAAACTGTACTGATCCCAGGAAGGACCCCTGAGGGACACCACTTGTCGCTGATGTTTGGACATTGACCACCATTCTCTGGATGAGACCACCCAGTCAGTTCCTTATAGAATGATCAATCCATCCATCAAACCATATCCTTCCACTTTAGAGAGAAGGATGTTGTAGGGGCACTGTGAAAAGGCCTTACAGAAGTTCAGACACACCTCATCTGTAGCTCTTCCCTTGCCACTGATGAGGGGACTCCATCATAAGAGACCAATACATTGTTCTGCCAAAGTTTGTCCTTGCTGAAGTGGTGCTGATTTTCTCAAATCACCTCCCTGTCCTGCACATGCCTTAGCACAGCTTCACAGATCTATTTCATGATCTTCCCAGGCACAGAGGTGAAGCTGACAGGCTGGTGTTTCCCAGGGTCCTCCTTTCTACGTTTTAAAAAATGGGTGCAATATTTCCTTTTTTCCAGTTGCCTGGGACTTCACCTGACTGCCATGACTGTTCTAGTATCATGAAGAGTATTTTGGCTGCAACATCAGCCAGTTTCTTCAGGACTCTGGATGCATCTCATCTGGTCCTATAGACCTATGTACATTTAGGTTCCTTAGGTGGTCACAAGCACCTGATACTCTCTTACAGTGCAAGAGGGTTTTCTTCCCCATTCCCTCCCTTGTATGTATTCCACTCAATGTATGTGAAGAGAGATTTCCAGAGAGGACTGAGGCAAAAAATAGTTTTAGCATTTCAATTTGTTGAGCCTTCTACTCCTCTGTTTTTACCAGCTTGCCAGTCTTGTTCATTGGGTGTAGGGGTTACACTTTCTTTGACCTTCCTCTTCTGGCTGACATGCCTTCAGAAGTACTTATTATTCTTTGTGTCTCTTGCCAAGTTCAGGGCTGCATCTTTCATGGCTTTAGCTACAAATACTGCTTATCGAAACATTTACATATTATAAAGTAGTAAAAGAGATTAGAATTTTACCCCTTGAAAGCTATGTTATAATTTCATCAAGTACTTTTTAATGGCAACAGAATTTATCTTTTTAGAAATATTGCTATTCCTGACTGTCCATCAGAGAAGTGCTTCATGAACTATATACAACTCAAAACAGCAACAGCAATGAGCAAGACACTTCTAAATGGTTCACATTTGCTCCTCATTATGCAGAAAATACAGAACATTCTTGTCCAAGGCAATCCTAGGGGCCCTTGAGAAAGAGGGCTTTCTTGTACCAAAAGTTTACTGGAATCACAGAACAGCACAAACTTTCTGGTTAAACAGCTAGATCTTCACAATGGCAGGTGGGGTAAGTGGGAGTGACCTCACAGCAATGGAATACCTAGCACTTCTGGCATCAAACTGTAGACCTATGAGTGAAACATTTAAGCTAATTGTACATCAGGTGCTAAAATTAGATACCCAAGAAGAACATCCAAAACTGACAACATGATGAGTAATGGGCTATTTAAAGTCTACGGACATTTTGTATCTGCCTTGATCTAGGACAGAACCATAAGGGAAATCTTAAATTCTGTTTTGCAACTTATACGAGCTGCTCAAAGTAGCTAGTTCTGGATAACCACTTAGTCATTTTGCAATAAATAGGGGAGTTCTCTTTAATGAACATGTATGTCTAGGGTATTTTATACATACAGTAAGGTATCACTTTCTAAAGGTAATGTAAGTCAGTTCTTTCAGCTGCTTAATTGACTTGGTATAAGTGATTGTGATTTTGGTTTCCTGTGATGCCATTGTATATGTCAAGTGTGGTATAAAACTATCAGCCTTCTGTATGCCATCACAGTCATCCTTAATTTCTGAAAAACATGGTATGTATATCTCCACAGTGCACACACCTACATATCTGTTACATTAAACACACACAGAATGACATACCCTACATATCAGATAGAAACTATAATGTAAGAACACAGTTAAGACTGAAAAACAGAGTAAAGGCTGAATGCTATATGACATTACAATATTGAGTAAAAACATTCTTGGACATCACTGGAATTTTATACGAGTAAGGGATTAAAATAATTTCCCAAGAGAATGAATCTGTGACTGGTAACAGAATTGGTTCATTATCTCCATTGTTTTCAGGATGCCTTTATTTTAAAATGTTTTTTAGTTATCTGTATTTAAGGGGATTAGCAGAGAATAAAAAAGAATTAAGTAATTTCATGCTGCTCTATGGGATATAGAGTAGAAATATGAAACATTTTTAGAATTTGATTTGAGGTATTCAGGAATTTTTTAACTCACATTGATGTTTTTTCACAAAATAGGCTTTGCAATAAAATCTCCCAAGGAATATTGCTAAAAATGTAACCAAATGACAAAACAGAGAAATAAATAGGGCTTTAGCTTTTCAACACAAGATGAAGATTTGAGTTATGCTTTATCCACAATAACTGGAGGCCCTGCCATGTGTTAACTTGTGGAGATGATACAATCGCAAATTTTACCATCTGCTCTAAAACTATTACATCAGAAAAATTCAGTGTAATCAGATCTCTGATATATCACATATTGCATATATCTAGATATAATTAAAGAAAGAACAGTTTGTTTTAGGATCAACTTGCTGATAAAAGTAATGTAAGTCCTCAACTGTAAACTCAAACTGCTGCAAGGACCGGAGTGTACTCTGACTGACACCTCTGCTTTTTATTACTCTTGACCCCCGCCAGCTGACCATTTTCAACACTCCTCTGTTCCTTAGTTTTCTTTGTCCTGTTGCCTTTACAAGGTTTCCGAGGAGGATGGATTACTCAGTGTTAGGATGACTATGTCTGGCTGTCTTTGTGGTGCATTATAAAAGGATGGAAGACTCCAATCCAATTGTGGTTTTGTTTTTTATATGTTTATTTATTTATTTTTAATTTTTTTTCTTGTATACTGTCTGGGTTTGGGGGTTTTTTGGGTTGGGTTGGATTTTTTTTTTTTTTTTAGATGTTGTATATAATATTTCAATCATCTTTTACACTCGCAGATTAGCAGCCACTCCTTTGTACAGAAACCTGCTGTTCAGTGTTTTGGAAGGACACCTCGCACTTGCAAACCCACAGACCCTAAGTGGAGATGCTCTTTCGTTTACTGTGAGCAGCTTCCTGAGGCAGTGGAACTCCTATAATGCACTAGCAATGTGGGAATACAGTGAGTGCTCTAAGTACAAACCCTGCCAGTGGTAAGGGAGCCATCCAGTGGGCTCTTGTGGGACACACAGCCATGAGAAATTAAAATTAGCTAATCTCTGGGGAGCTTCTGTCCTTTGTTTGCAAGATGTTGGGTGTTGTGTTTCTGTCCAAAACCTGCTTGTACTATTAAATCCTTTACTTTTTGTCTTATTGTAGAGAACTAATTTTCCCTGAAATGTAAGAGTTTCTGAAGATCAGGATATGGAGCTTCATTTTCTAAATATTCATTTAATTAAGCTGTGAACACCAAGCTCTGGGGATTTTTCAGTTTATATAATGGAAAGGGAAATGTACCATATAATAATGAATGAGGTTGGAAGACATTAATTCATCCCTTGCTTTCTATTTTAAATACATTTTAATCGTAATGGTTTTGATGCTAAGCGTGTAATATTTTAACTGAATTTAAAAAGTTTCCAAATTCTCGTTAAATATTTCTTTAGATTCTTTTAAAATATTCTTACAGTTCATTTATGGATGATTTTTCTATGATTTGTTCACTTACCAGAACATTGCTTAAAAAGCAATGGAAATGATGACTTTTAATGCTTATAGCAGCCCAAGATCTGCAATCCAGAAAATCTTACATATGGCCCAAGAAGTAAGGAGAAATCATCAGTCCTTTCTAAGCTTGAAGAAAATGTTAATTGAAAGGAAAANNNTTATTGCAAATTATCTAGCTCATAGTAGCTTTTTTTCTATCATTTTTACTCATCAGAACTTGATCAGGGATCAAACTTCAGTAAAAACACTTGACCTTGTTCCTTGACAAGGAATGTCTTAAATAGTTGTAAGGTGAGATATAATCACAAAGTCAGAAAAAGATGCAGCTGAACCACTATTAATTGAAAAAATAAGAAGAACTCACCACAATACCAGAGAAGGATTTCAAATTTTTGTTCTTCCGTATATGGTATGATACTCTGAGGCATGCTTGTCTTCTGATCACCATTCAAATCTGTCATATAGAACAGAATCTTTTGCTGAAGTTCATGGGACATAACTGTAAGTGGAGTTTATTAAGCAAGCCTGTTCTTAACTTTTTTATCTCAGGCAACTCCTAGAACATTGGGAGGTTTTAATTGACATTTTAATAAATGGTAAGCAAATCAAATTTTGGATAATCTTTATGAGTAGTCTAGGTATGTATGCCAAACCCCCTGAATTCAGCTACGTTATAGTATCAAATAATCAATGTAGTTCCACAGTGAGAAAAAATATGTTGCAAACATGTTCATAAAATATAGTATTCTTGTCCTATGAATACAATATGAAATATACATTATACTACTTGTTACTTCACCTTCTATTTCATATAAAATTTGAGATCTTTCAGGATGTTTTAACCCCTCTTTTAAATGTATTTCTTTTACTACAGTGTCTGAAAGGCTGTAAGTCTCTTACAAGTCTGAAACAAATGCATGCACAAATTTGGGAACTGCATATGCAGTAGCTGCAGTAGCTCAGAGTATCATTTCTTAATGTTGTAGTATACAGAGGATGTCTCTGGCTAACACAGCATTGCGAAGCCCTACATGATTTTTGTCAACAATTTCATCCTGTGAATTTTGCCATACATATCTGTGCAAATTAAGAACGAATAAAAGCCCTGGTAAAATTTGTCTTTCTCAGCTTTGGCTGAAAACTGCTCAGAATTCTGTAAAATTGTTGCAATCATGGTTTTTTGCTGTTACAGTTGATTCTTGTAACAACTCCTTATCTTACGAAAATGTGTTTGCTGCTTGTTGCATTCAAAAGACAGTTATTTTATATTTCAGAGACAAAGAAAGACTGGCTGGAAGAATTCTTTGTATAGATGTGCTAGTACTAATAGTTCATTTTGTTTGAGAATTAAGGCAGTTGAAAATAATGTGTTTCAAGAGAAACCCTCCTTTTTCAGGTTTTTACTGACGTGTAGTTTGGAGATGGTTGGCTGGTAAGTGAGCATGTGCTGTTCTTAAATGCAGTTTGTTTCCTATTCTTTACAGGAGCATCACAATTCTTGCTGCTGTTTGAAAAAAAGGCTTTCAGACCTGTTATACTGCATGACACATTTCCTGATAATTCAAAACTGAAAAACAGATGTAACATGGTTTCTCCTTTTCCATGGTAATTTTATTTCTTCATCTCCTTGCTTCTTGTTTTTGTTTCTATTCTTTTTTCTTTTTTTTGGTGGGGGCTTGGGGGGAGGGCTAGGGAGAGTAGCTTTGGCAACAAGAATAGTGTTTCTTGCCAGTGCTGGGTTATTTTGTATGTTGAGGGAGAAAAGATCAGCAAACAGACCTTCTGTATTGATTTCCAAGAGAACTGAGAGGAAGCAAGTAGTCCAAAATGTGTTCTTCCTGAATCTCTTTGCAAAGGTCTGGGAGAGGTGACAAAGTCTGCCTTTAAAACACAATGACAGAGTTTTAAAAAATGTCAATTTATGAACATAAAGTAGTGAAACTGATAAATAAAATAAATTAAAATGACTGTGCTGACACAGACTATATTTCCTTCATATATTTTTACTGCTAGAAATACATCAGAATGTTATGGGATTCACAGCTACTATATGAGCAGCTACACCATATAAACTAGCCTGCTAGATAAGAATGTAAAGCAATTCCTTCTTCCAGCACCTACAGTACAAAGGGACATATGGACATATATTTCCATCTCAGGTTTCAGGTTTTTTATCATCTTCCCATGCTTCTGCTAAAAATGAAGTCAAACAGCTGTTTTTTTCTTAGACTTTAGGTTGCGGGACAGCACTAAGCTATATTTGATTCATCTGTTTGCTGAAGTAATCAGTTACTGGCCAATACAAAACATTTTCATGGTGCACCCTGAGAAAGAGGCACTTTATTTCTGAGATTAAATTATCAACCTATGAAATCACATTCCAGCTAAGGACCTACTTTCAAATTAAGTTGTTTTCAAAACACCAGGTAAAATTCTTTCAGGTTTTACAACTGCATCTGACCTGCTTCCACAAGGGTTTAGTGCTGTATTTTCATGTTTTGATCCTTCTCTTTTGTTAAAAATCCATTCAAACAGAAGAGCATTCAACTACAGTCTTCATTGTGTAGCTGGAGTGGCAAGGGTTCAAGAAACAGAACAGTTACTAGGAGATCTGAGAAACCATAATTCACAGTAGCCCTAAAGCCTTTCCAGAGTCTGCCTCTGCCAACACTAGTAGGTTCCAAATGAAAAACCTCAGAGCCACTGTTTACCAAATGCCAACTTTGCAACCCTGCTACCCCGCCCTTGTTGATCTGGCCAAGAAAATGATGTCCTTATTTTTTAATTGTCTCAGGCATTACCAGGGTAAATCACCTTGGTAAAAGTGTAATTGGTGATTTGCCCTCTGTAAGACCAAAGTAAGAGCAGAATTAAAAACATCTGTGTTCTAATGTAAGTGGGAGCATAACATTGAAACCTGAGGAAACTGATAGTGGCAGTACCACTGCCTTAAGTAGTATAAGTGTATTTAGCTGTTTAAAATGTAGCTGAAATTTACAGTTCAGCAGTAGAATGTAAAGGACTGGGAGAACTCTCTTCCATTAAAGACAACAGAGTTCATTACCAGCATATTTTTACTAGAAATCACTTTGTTAATATCTTTATTTTCTTTGTGCTGAACACAGACAGAACAGTGTAAATGCGAGCAATAAGGTGATTGTCCTAACCACAGACAAGGATGGTGCTGTATCCCCCAGGGAGGAGGAGGCTGGCTAAAAAGCATTACAAGTGCCCCTGTTATATCTCAGGTTATAACTGATATTGCAATCTCTCTGTCTTTATCCCCCCAAAAAATACCTTCATCAGAATGCCTTCTGCTCTCATTGACAGTTAAGTAACACATTCAGTAGGTTTATGTAATAAAATATTAACCATTTATAAATTATCACTTCAGTGTACAGCTGATAACATGTTTGTTTGCCAGAAGCGTATCCCACTCTGATAAGGTGTATAATTGGGTATTACTGTGCAATTATACTAGTATGTCTGTTCTCCTATCAGCATTTGATAAACAGTGGCTTTTCTGTTTGTTGGTGGCAATACAATAAAATTGCCCACAAATTAGCTACTATCTATAGAAGTGGGAGAATCACTTGTCAGCAGCCTACTTCATCCCCTATTGTTAATAAATACGTAATTACTAGAGCTGTTAAAAGAGAAAATGAATTTAAATTCATTTGAATTTCTTGAGTGATTAAGGGTCCTTAGTCACAACTGAAATGTTATTCCAACAGAGTTTGTTTAGATGTCTATTGAGGTCAGACATGATAAGGAAGTACAACAAAGGATAGAGAGACTAGGATTTCAGGCAAGAAAGGCATTCTTTGTCTGACATGCTCTCTCCTGTAGAGCATTATACTTTCTGTGGATTTTAGTACATTTTCAGATTTAAGAGAAAGCATAAGGAATAAAAGTTCTTCTGGACTAAATTACTAGGAACTGAATTTTTATTATGTCTTTAATTTCACAACCTGAATTAATGGCTCAGCTGATTCCTTCAATTTTCATGGTTATTCTGTATTTACACACGTAGTTCATAAGTTTCAGCAATCCATGGTAAATCCCTTGCTGTATGAAATTCAGTTTTAAAGTCAACTTCAAGTCACATTACTAGGTTTAGGGTATTGCCAAATGGAAGCTGAAAAATTCTGATGAATATGTAGAGATTGATCTTATATTGTAAATAAAAGGAGTTCATCATCTGTGATATTACAGAATGTAGGTGACAGAGGAACAGGCCTGGAAAGCCAGAGTGACCTCCTGTCTTTGGTCCGGGAGAAACCCTGGGACTCATGATAAAACAGCCTGGATCACCAGGGAAGTGGTAGAAGGGCATTGTGGGTTTGTGAACTGCTGGACCGGTCAGAGGTGAGAAACACTGTTACCTTAAAAGGTATTGTTTACCTGTTACCATAAGAGGTAATACTGTGACACAGAACTGGTGATTGGGACACACTGTGGTGTAGTTATTTCCTGTTTGTGTGACAGTATATAAAGATTTTTCACTACATAATAAACATCTTTGCATACCACCATCTTGTGAAGTCCGTGATCCCTTATCAATCACTGCAAGCATCATGAATTACAGTAATGCTTTCAGAAATCGACCAGGACTAAAACACAAAACAGAACATTGTTATACCATCTGTTTGCCCATAAAAATATCATGTCCTGCCATAAAGACTGCAGGACTGAGGCCCAAGAAGTACACACTTCAGTGCAAAGCTAAATATACTATGACTTAGGTTTGCAGAAGCTTTATAAAAAGGATATGGTGTGTCTGTATTTTTAAACTGTAATTTCAAAGCTATCAAAGTCTTAAATGTGTTTTGAGTAATCAAGAGGAAAGCTGCATAAAGATGAGCTCATTTTCATGACCTTTTCCACCTATTAGAAATTATTGTAACACACTTAAGGCAATTATATGTAGCTTTAATGCTAAAATTAAAGTGAAACCGTAATTAAATATGTGTAATAAGACAAAGTACATTAATCAGCTAGTTGTTTTATAATCAACCATTTTTTAAAATGTTTCTTTAAGGAAAATTTTGTCATGGCCCTGAACACATCAGTAGATTCTAATTGCCATGAGAAGCCTGTAACCCTCTTTCTCTGTATGCCCCCTGTGTAAACTCTTCCCCTCACTAAGTGATCGACTGCTTTTATTTTAGGTCAAATCACTTTCCCTAGCCGAGAAGGCAACCCTTGCTGCTCGCTGACATGTTTATTTGCCATTTGTTCCTCCAAATATCTGTTATTAGTCCCCCAAAAATGTATCTCCACTTTTTAATAAAAATAAACATAATTTTCCAACATTTCTTGTCTATATGTCACAGTCATGTTAGCCTAAATAAATTGAACAAATTTTCTTAGGAATAAGAAATAGCTTAATGATAACTTGTGACAAAGACTTGCTGTAGATTATTTTTGTCTGTTTCTCTGAAGGAAAAAAAGCTGCATTCAGAAGATCAGGTTTACTTCAATAGTGTTTGCCTAAGTAGATTACAATTAGAACACTGACAGCTACTAATTCGATAGCAAATTTCAGTTGTCTTCTAGCATGTATGAATCTTCTGTTAAAGTCTCCAGTTCTCTGGGGTCTGAATTTCTATTCATATTAATTTCTGCATTACAGTAGAGGCAGAAAAATTTTCTAATTTTAATTTTTTTTTACACTTAGAATAATATATGAAATTTTGTAACACAATACTGATAAGCATTTTAACAGTGTCCACAGTTATAACCCTTTAAATTTATTAGGTGTTATATAGTACACATAGACCTAAGCATTGCCGATCACCTCATCTATCAAAACTAAGCTCCAAAAAATATTTGGGGTTGAAGTTCTTTCTAGCTTACTGTCAGTGGCTTGTTATGTTTCATTAGGAAAAAAACCATACAAAATTGCTTTAATTCCATTTTTAAAAAATCAGCTAAGAGGTCAAAACCAATCCTGATTGACACATTTCAAGACACGTTGTTTGCTTTGAAATTCATCCTCTAAAGTGTTCATGGTCTAATAGATATGGAAAATCTGTTAGAATCTTACTGTTTAGCTGTGAGAATGCACATGGATGTCAGACATACCACAGAGCTTCAATTCTGCATTAGAAAAAGAGCAGAGGAATGTGTGTGGGAATCTGGGAATCATAAGTTAGAATTATGGATTTGCCTGGTATTGACTAAGTAATTTCTCTGTCTGTAGTTTATTTAAAATATATACACTGAACTTTGTATGCACCTTTATTTTATGAAACTGATTCAGGACGTACTAGGGAACTGTGAGTGTTATTGCAGACTATACCAATGCAGTCTATGTCACTGTTTACAACACCACATCTTCAACCATCTTGCTTATTTACAATTCTAACTTGAGGAGTAAGTGTGGATTTTCACCCAATCAGTAGATTTGGATCATGATACACATCCAATTATACCTTGGAAAGGTGTATATATATGAATAGAACGAAAGTTAGGGAGATAAATTTATAATTTTAGCACAGACAATAAAGCTACTGTTATCAGAATGAATTTTTCAGTTACTTCTAAAAAAAGTAGATAATACTGAAAACACTGGACACAG
The DNA here is from genome assembly GCA_013400735.1 of Pomatostomus ruficeps. Classification (NCBI taxonomy): domain Eukaryota; kingdom Metazoa; phylum Chordata; class Aves; order Passeriformes; family Timaliidae; genus Pomatostomus; species Pomatostomus ruficeps. The sequence continues at coordinate 17,806 of VYZT01012475.1, forward strand.
AATGAAGAAGATATTGTAGAAATTTTACGGTAATATAATCTACCAATAAAGACATTGCTCAATGTTGATATTTGACGACTTACCTCAGTGTCTTTCTGAAAGGAAAATTTCATAAGAAAAAATGTTTTACCCTCACGCAAAGTATTTATATCCCATTTCCATGTCCTTGAGTCTCCTCCCAGAAGCAATTTTTCCTGGCATGAATTCATCTTACAGAATAGAATCACCAGCAGTTATTACAGAGTAACTGAGGTTGGGAGAGATCTCCAGAAATCATATAGTCAGGTCTGCTCTTCAAAGACATGTTACTCATTGCTTGTGGTGAACCCATCACTTTTTGTCTAATTCATGGCTGACCTGGAGATCCGTCTGACCATCAGGAACCAATCTTAAGAGTTCTTCTTTTCATCTAATGCAAGAACTGAGGTTTGTGCTGTATCCAGGTTACGCTTTGTAAACTCCAGTTTCAACAACTGTATTGGGTTTGCATGGCCTGGTGTTGGCAGCGGTGGGGATGTGTGTGTATGTGTGGACTACAGGGCTGGCTTCTGTGAGAAGCTGCTGGAAGCTTCTTCCATGCCCAGCAGAGCCTATCCCTGTGAGGTCCAAAGACAGATGTGCCTCTGGCCAAGGCTGGACCAATTAGAAATGGTGGTGATGCCTCTGTGATAACAGATTTAAAAAGAAATTTAAAAAAATATTGTTGCACAGTTCTAATGTCAGCCAGAGAAGAGAAGAGTGAAAACATGTGAGAACAACTCTGCAGACACTGAGGTCAGTGGAGAAGGAGGAGCAGGAGGTGATCCAGGCAGCAGAGCTGAGATTCCCCTGCAGCCTCTGGTGCAGACCATGGTGAAGCAGCTGTGCCCCTGCAGCCCATTGGGGTTCACAGGGATGCAGAGATCCTCCCGCAGCCTGTGGAGGAGAAGCCCCATGCTGGAGCAGGTGGATGCCTGGGAGGAGGCTGTGACTCCATGGGAGACCCACAAAGAGCCCGGTTCCCAGGCTGGAGCAGCCTGTCCTTGGAGGACTGCACCCCGTGCAAGAGTGACCCATGACACAGCAGGCTGGGGAGGACTGTTGCCCGTGGGAGGGACTCACATTGCAGCAGTTCTCAGGAAGCTGTTACTCGTGAGATGGACTCAGGCTGGAGAAGTTCATGGG
>VYZT01012478.1:0-16192 GCA_013400735.1 Pomatostomus ruficeps
GTGTGTGTGTGTATAAAAACAATCAATCTAGTCAAGGTAAACCATCAGGTAAAAGCATGAGCATTGCAGGCGCTACAGAGCAGGAGTGACTTTAAGTACCTCACAATAACAACAGGATTTTTTTTCTCCAGCTGGCAAATCAAATATGACCCTTGGATCTTAAATCCCCAGATAATACAAAATACATCATCTTGTATGTAAATGCACTGTTTTCCAAAACTTCCTATTATGGTTCAAGGCCAAAATAGTTTAAAAGAACCTCTTCTGTTTAAGATATCGTTTCCCAAAGCTATATGCATTAAGTGCTTTTACTTTAGGCCTTATCCTATAAGTAGAAAAAATGCAGCCCTACTTGTCAAGCTGCCACAGAAGATGTCGTGTTAGAGATCAACCTGAACCAAACCTCAGATAAACTTTGGTCCCAGTGAAGTGACTGTGTATGTTTTCTCAGTGGCTTTAGTGGAGCCTGCCCCTCCATTGTCTTGCTCAATCCTAAACTTTAAAACATGGTCAAGATTAGTATCAATGGCTGACAAAATTATTGCTACCTCCTGTAAATACAAAGGTATAAAAAAGAAGTGCTAATCAAACACATCCTAGACTTAATGTTTCATCAGTAAGACTGCCTCTAATATACTTCCAGTTGATGACAATTTTCACTTCAATGCCAAGAGTTTGAACTTGTTCTGTTATACACTTTTTGGCACACACAGCAGTAAATGTAGGTGTCAAAGCAAAATTCAGATTTACAAAGAACATATGACCTCATCTGATATTCTCTGTCTAATGATGCAAAAAAAATAAACAAACAGAAGAAGCCAGAAGTCTCAAAATAGCTTGTTTAAACATGAAAAATTTTCCATTGCCTCCTTTAGATGGAAGATCCTACTGTCACATTCTTGTTCCTGAGATTTTGGCACACGCTTTCAAAAACTGTAGAGGTACATCTCTCATTTCTTGCTAAAATGATGCAATTGGGGGTAGAACAACTGCTGTTTTGTCCAGGAATAGCAATTCTCACCCTAAAATTTCTTAAAGAAAAAGAATTCAAATACAGGGCCGTGACATTTGCCTTTAAAAGGAGAAAAGGATGTTTTTCACTTCCTCTCCATTTTTTCCTTTAATATCCAGCAATAGTTGAAATCTGGCAGGAAGGGAGATGAAGGGAAGAAGAGCATTTCTGCCTAGAATAGAAATTCCAGCAATAGGTTAAAGTACCTGCAGGCACAATTTCATTCAAACACCCATCCTCTGTGTGTGTATAGGCAATTAGCTTGTGTACTCCTGCTAACGCTCTGCTTGCTAAAGCTAGTGGCAATTTTTTACACAAACTGTTTCCCTGACTAAAACTGTAAAAGGCAAAAATGTTTTCCAATACTGGAACACACATATCAATCAACTATTTCCATTTCAAAGCAATGCTTTGGGGTTTGTTTCATTCTGGAATGATCACTTTTTACACTTTGATGTTTCACCTCAAAATGAAAAATCTTGCTTTTCTCTCTCCCCCCCCTCTCCCCCCCTTTGTGCTTCTGGCTGTTTATCCTGTGCCTTTAGGACCTAGATATGCAGTTTTAAAAGGTGCATCAGCAGTTGAAGTGTGATTGAAGAATACAGCCACAATTTCTTTGGGCAACCAACTGTGCCAGCAGTAGAAAAGTCAGCCTCTGGGAACAATAATCTTTCTTTAGGTTTACCATGTAGATGGAAACATGAGCAAGAAAGTGTTTAGTTTGTCTCAGGCTTCTTCAATGTTCTGTGCTGAAAGATTCTGGAAAACAAAACAAAACAAAACAAAGAGCCAAAACATTCCTTTTTGTAGCCCACTGAGCCAGCCAGAGGTGAATTGGCCCATTCTTCCCTGTTGCTGTAACTCTTTAACCTCAGTGCATATCCTAAACCTTAGACTGATTTAGTATTTAAATTATATACAGTAACCATCCTGTTAAATGTAAATTAAATGCACACTTATTCTTTAAGACAATTTAAAGTGTCACCTTTACAGCTGTAAGGCTGTGACATTTCATGAACTCACAGGCACTTCTTCCCCCTGATAATGCCAAGCTGAACTGACTGGGCTGAATTCAGCTGTGGGGTAACCAAATGCAACATTCTTGCTGTCAAAGGAGTTATACCCTTTTACACCAAGGCTGATCCCAGGCTTTCAATATCTACACTTAAACCTAACATAACTTATTTGAAAAAGTAGCTGAGAATAGTAATATTTCACCTGTTATTCACAATATAGGCATGATGGTCCCTAGAAATGTATGTTGGCTTAGCTCCTTCAACTACTTCATTTATGCTTGGTGCTTTCCTAGCTGGAAAGCAAAGACAAAAAAACTTCACCTAAATTGAATTTTTCTAGGAGAACTAAGTGAAAGCACAGAGACTGATGAAACAATTAATAGGAATTAATATGTTCCAGTATGAGCTAAAATCACAAAGCAAAGGCATGGGGTTCAAGAAGATATTTTTGACAATAGTTGACTGTCCTTCAGGATGCTTCTGAGCAGGACTGAATATGAAGCATTGACAGGATGTTGGGAATCTGGGCACAAGAGCCCAGATTTCCAGATATTTAGGTGTTCAAAGATGCAAATTGGTACTTAGAGCTGTTACCTTTCTTGGTGTGTCTGAACTGGAGAGGTGTCTATGAACATTGTTTGGCCACATGATGCCTGGGGAAATCAGACTTGATGGCAATTCGGGTAAGCATAAAACTAGCATTGGAATCAACTGCAACGTGAATAAAATATTACCATAAGCAGTCTGTTGTCTCTGGAAGTCGTCCCGTGCTATGCACAGCCCTCTTCCTCAGCAGCTCTCCCTACAAGGCTTCCTCTCTACCACACCTTCCTTGCTCACAGTGCCTCCTTAGATAATCAGAAGTTGTCCTTATGTTTTCCTCTGGTAATCCTTCCATTTCAAACTGAATGGCATGAATGGCCTTCTTAATTAATACAGAGAATGTAGAATTTATCTGAAATGCCTTCTGTACCAGCATTAGAAGTTAGAATGCATTATGAAGTTTTATTGCATGTTTTTCCCTTCACCCTGGGCTCCTTAGACTGAGGAAAAAAGTGCTTTTCGATGTCGAGTGTTTTAAATAAAATGCATTCTTTGTTGTCAACATGTAGAGCTGGTAAATTGACAAATTCATCATCCTATTATAATCCCTTCACCTGTTCCAGTTTGCAGTCTGCGGTGTGTTTTAGCTCATGTATGGTGAGTGCATCTGCTTAACAAGGACAGTTAACTGGCAGAATTTGTTTATAAACCCAGTGAAGAGCTAAATGAGGTAAACCACATTATCTTACATGTTAATTGTATTTCATTGCAGACAAACATTTATTAAAGATGCAGACGGCACACCATACATTCTAATTGTGTTTGCATCCATTTCTGGTTTTTCCTGGTTTCCAGAATTTCTGTTTCAACATCATATTTCAGGGATTCAAGATGCAGCCTGAGATATCCCTCAAAAAGACACTCATAACAGTGCCCAATATGTGTGCACGCAGGCACGCATGGAGGAGCTGGGCAAGTAATTTGCAGGAACAGTTTATTAGAAGGATGCTGCCATGTTCTCCTGTCTGGCAAATGTCTCTGAAGAGAAGCAAATTTCTGGGAATCTGACAATTGCTTTGAAATGACATTACAAGTATCTTCTGGCTGCAGTTAGCAGTCTCCTTGGTGGCAGGTACAGAGACCCTTAAGGTCCCTGGCTCTCCGTCCTTGCTCCCATCACCTCCCTCCCACTCTTCAACATTATGGCAGGAGTAGGGATCATATGATACCTGTCAAAGGCAGACCTGCAGGTGCCATCTCACAAAAAAACTCTGGCAGACTGTTTCTGCCCAAAACATTTTTTTTTTCTCAAGCTTGTTATGATTTGAATAAACCAGGTGGCACAGGGGCTCAGGAGGTGGAGGAGCAGTGTTGCTTGGCAGTTTGGGAGCTGAGGTAGAGCTACTCATGTCATATTCAAATCAGTGGAAAGGGTCAGTACAAAATGGATAAAATCCTAAACAACATCAAGACCACCCTAGGTCCAGTGATGAACTGAATCCAGACTTCTGAGACATTGTCCAGCAATGTAGCCAAAAGAATCTCCTCCTTGCCTTGCCCTCTCTTTCTGCATGGTATATTATTACCTGATCCTGAACTCACTTTTATAGGAGAAGGATGGTTGGTTCTTCAGCATGGGAGAAACCCCTCTTCCCATGTCCTCCAGTCCTCACTACCTGAAACCTTTCTAGAGTCAAACTGACTTGTAGCTGAGGAAAGACTGGCTGGTCCAGCAGAGGGACCAAAATATTAAAATATTAATTGTCTGAAGACAACTGCTCAATTTGGAGCTTGTACAGGCAGGATGGACTTGCTGCAGAGGTGCTATAGGAAAACAAAGGGGACTTGGGGGTAGTAGTACTGTCCTTCAGATTTATAGTTGTTGCAAAACATTCACTGCTTTCCTACTGCACGCTGAGGTCTGAGGGACTGAAAGTCAGAGACAGGAAAAAAGCTCACCTTTTAAACTAAGTAAATGCGAGATGGGTATGCAAAAAATGGGGACCTCCAGTGCCACAGCTCCTGAGACAATTTCCTGAGGAGCCACCAGTCTGCTGTTCCTGCCAGGATGGTGCTGGATCCCACCAACATGTCCTGCATTCCTGGGTTCTGCCCCGTTGTAAGACAATTAAAAACATGACAATTTCAGAACTTGGGCGGCCCCCCAGCACTGCCAGAGAAGATGCATCTGGTCTCAGTTTGTTGACTTTCCTTGCGAGTGCTTCCAAATTAAAAGGAGATGGGGAAATCTTTGAAAGGTGGAGTTCCCTGTGCTAGACAGTGTGTTTTATAGGCATGCAAATGTCTCTTGCAGTGGCAAAGCAGCCACTGTATCCTCACCCAAGGTACACCCAGAACTCACCTGCTGGTGACCAAGCACTCAGATCATTTCTGAAGGTAAGACTAAGTCCTAGCACCAGAAGTCAAGTGTAAGAACAAAGGTCAGACCTCTGCAAAATCTTAAATACAGGTCTGGATTTACAGCAACCCTAGGGAAATCAGAGAAAAACAACTTTACTGGAGCAAGAAGGGTGCTGAGAATGAAACAGAGGTTCTGGCCAGAGAGAAGGGGAATGAAAAATAAATCTGCTGGGCTGAGGAACTACATAGCATGTGGCTCTCATCCACTCTGCCTTTTGCTTCATATGCAGAGAAGCTACAGAATTAGATTCCCTAATCCAAATGCTTTAGGACTGATTCTCTAATTTCCCTTGGAAATTCATTAGTTTTTTTTTAAATGAGTGGTAATGCTGCTTGCATTTTTTGGTTATGGGAAGATTAAATGAAGGAAATCTTTGCCTAGAATAATCATCGTTACTTAACCTAAATTTATTCCATTCCTCTGAAACTTTGAAAAAGTGCAGCTCCTTAGTTGCTGAAGTTACACTGAAGTAAAACTCAACAACTTTCTAAAATATTGCCATACGAGTAGAAATATTCCGCTCTGAGGAACTGATGTGGTGTAGGAATAAAAGGTTGTTTGTTAATGCTGGCTGGCACTGGGTTTTAAGCAATACCAAGAAGCCTGCCAACAAGAAGCCGATAACAAGGCTTTCTGAATATCTTCCAAAGCTTCACAGAAATGCTTGCATAATGTTTTACACTTAAGCTCTTACAAGTTTACCAGAGAAAAGTGGCTTTAAATCTGTGCGAGCGCCCCACACACAGATGTATGCACACAGAGCAGGAAGAAAACTGACATTGAACAAGAAATTTTTAAAGTTTAAGATGTGCAGATTGAATGTAAACAATAAGATAAATGTTTCTGCTCTACATTCTAATTTCTGGCTGACCTACACTTATGTTTTAGCTATTTCTCAGCATCTTAAACCAAGGGAGAACTTGAAGCATGAACTTGAAGTACTCTTTCCCTTCCCTTCCATCCTTCTTTCCTTCCTTCCTGGTAGTACAGTTTTAACTCAGATCTAAGAAAATTTTTGTTTCTGTGTGTGAGGCTTTTGCTACTTGCCAGCATAAAACTTGAGGCAAGCAACTCTCTACACAGTGCTCCTGATGCCTTTCAGTCTTGAACTATAACATCTCTTCTTGTTCTAGTCTAAGCTCTCCAGGGCAGGACTATGTCCCCAATAATTGTATGTATAGACATTAAAAGGCAATTTAGGGAGGTGGGACCAGAACAAGATCTATAGTCCTACAACATAAATTTGAACCTGGATCTCTAGAAGGAAGAAGTTACTGTGGGCAGTATTCCTTCAAATTAAACTATCATGGGCAAAATCCTACTTCCTAAACTGTTTTAGCAAAATGTGGAGTGAAATCCTGACCCTGTTAGGTGAGTAACAGATCTCCCATTATTTTAATCAGCTGCTTTATTCCATGCAGGAATAATCTATTTTATCCCTCTATGGCATTTCCAGACTGCATAGAGTGCAGTACATGCACAGTAAATCAGATTCAGTGTGGCTGCCAGTTGATAACACTCCCAGATGCCTGGAAATCCCAGATAAACATAGACAATTTTAGAATTTAGAAATTCTAAAATTCTGCCAAGAAAAAATTTCTGGATGGAAAGGGAAAAAATGGTTGGAAAGCCCTGGTATATAATGATGTACTTTTATACAGGGCAGTACTGTCTTATGGAAGACACAGAGCCTCTGACTTTATACCTGTTTTTGATTTGTACACAACTGAAACAGATTACATTTTTTTAAGTCATGGCAAAAATGTGGTGTACTGCAAAATGTCCACATGTGCCCCATCAAGTAATGAAACTCCCTGATTCCAGATGATCTTCAAGCCCGTGAAGCAGCACCAACCATGTCCAAGGGGCACCCCACCTGCACCTTTTATTGTTCCTTTCCATGAGGAACATGGTAAGAGGCATTAGAAGGTAAAGGAAGGAGCTGCACAGTGAGTGGCATGTTTTGAGACCCAGAGCCCAGTGATGTGGGGTTGTTCTACTGTTCCTTCCAGTAGTCAGCTGTTTCAGCTGGAGCACACTGTCCTGAGAGCACAGGAAAAGCTCCTCTTCCTTTCTTCTAAAGGGAACAACCTTGAAATGGTGAAGTTTTTGTCTTCTCATGGAAAAGTTTCAAGTGTAGTGCTCATGGAGTGAAAAACAGAATAATACAGGTTAGTTTGAGGCAGCGATGCCATATCAGACTGCTGAAAACAGGGAGAGATGTTTCTTCAAGGCACCCAAATTAATTTTTTCCTCCCCATGTGAGGCTAGCCCTGCTAGCTGCTCATCAATTTACTTGAGACATCAAATGACCTGGTCACAGTCACACTACTCTTGAGTTTGAAGTGGCTCAGGACAGAGACTCCAGCACCCCTGAAAGCTGAGCTGTAGGACAGAAATTATTTCTGTGAACTACATGTAGAAGCACTAGTGGAAATGCAAAATGAATTTAGATGGCTGAATTTCTTTGTCAGTAATAGCTGCTGCCCTGGAGGTGAGGCAAGAAATGTTAATGTGCCTGTTCCAGAGCTGTTCCCCAATTATGTCCAGACACAGGTGTAAAAACAGACTTTGAAAGAAGCAGCTGGAGCATTGCAGTGTCTTTTGTCTGATAAAGATGGAGGAAAAACAAAGATTTTCCACCTATGCTTTACAGAAATCAGTGAAGAAGGAATTTCAAGGGAGAGAGGGAAAGCAGGACCCAAACATATCAATGTCCTTCAAAATCACTGTTCAAACTGGGAGTCATTGCTGAGCCTGAAGCAGTGCCCAGGTACTGCCATGCTCTGAGCAGGGGTTTGTCTTTGGCTCCAAGGTCTGCAGTGGGGAGAGCACACCTCACTCCCTGGGCCCTGGGCCTGATTTCCACCTCTTGCACAGAGGTGTGGGCAGCACAGTCCCAAAATCCCCCTGGAAAGTGGGGAGAGAAAGGGACCATAAGCAGAAGAAACAGATGAAGTTCACTTTCTACATCTGTTTTTTATTGAGGGAGCTGTTACTGTGAGTAAAGTCAGCTGAGACATCCCAAGTGATTGCAGCTTGAATTTTTAAGCCGGGCTATAAATATCTGGGCTTTTTTAAACAGTGATTATTGTTTATATTTTCTTCCTATTTACCCTTCTTTGATTTGGGAGCATGGGGAGGTTTGTATCACTTCAGTGTGTCAGTGGGAAGCAGCCATTAGCTACGTTACAGATAACCTCTGGTGGATTACAGGGTTCAGGATTGTCCTGTCTCCTCTCTGCACTGTGACCCCAGGTGGCTCAGAAGTACTTTGGGTCAAACTTATTATATACTATTCACTATCCCAATAAACAAGTAGCGTGTTGTCACATTTGGAGTGCTGCGTATTTTTCTAGTAATTATGCCTTATTATATATTTACTATTCAGAAAATGCAGGTGTGGGCTGTTGAACTGGGGCCAATGAGAATTCGACGAACTGGCAGCAATTGCTTGGTGAGTCATGTTTCACTGTCTGTTGGTTTTATAACTGTTTTCACTACTAATTTAGCTCTGCGATGCAATATGCAATTAGTCCTATTATGGAAGCAGCTGTATTCAGTTTTACAATGGCACTTTCCCCTTTGGCTTGTACCAGAGCCTGTTGTGGTTCTGCTGATTTGATGACTGAAGTTGTAAAGTGGTATCTGGATGAGCCACAGCAAGCCATGAGCCTCATACAAATATGATTCTTGCTCATACACCACTGCTCTAATGCTATTTCTTACTGCCCAATTAGAAATGCGGTCACAGAGAAAAGCTGTTACTTGCTACAGTAAGTAGTACTGTCGTGCAGCGATTTGTTGCCGGGTTGGTGTCACCTCTGTAGTCTTGCAGCTTATTATAAATAACATTTGGTAGCCAGAACGTGGGGGGGAAAAAAAATAAACCACCAAAAAAACCCCCCCTTCTGCTTGGAAATGAGCATTTCCAGCTTCAAAAATTAGTTTCCAAGCTGTAGCCCCCGGATGGTGGCCACAGGAATGAAGTAGGGCCATGTGGGGATCGTGGCTGGGGTGAACACTGGGAGATTTTGACGAGCCCATGAAGCCCCAGCTTGTTGTGACAGTGACAGGGACAAACCAGGGCTTTGTGGGCTCACTGAATCCTCCTGGGGTCCATGCCCAACCCTAAAACATCTAATGCCACTGGCATGGTTGGTCCCTATACCTAGCACTTGGATAAAAAGCATGAGCAGCCGTTCTCCAAAATTATGCAAGAGAACGGCTGAGAAGTAAATACAAATATCAATTACACTAATTAGCTGCCTTTACTGTCAACAAGGACGTTGCGGAAATCAAATACATATTGCTTATTAGTTTAATGTGTACTAGAGCTACTCTGTTAAAAAGAGCAGGGTCTGGAAAAATCGTTGAGAACATTCACTACATTTTTTCTGCTGTGTTATTACCCATTTTCACACCCATACATATGTTCTGGTTTTGTTGTCTGTCACACAAAATGGTAATTTGGTGGTGAAAAAATGAGAAATCATGACATTTCACATGTGTTTTTAGTAAAACAACAATTTTCTTCCTAAAGGGCCCCAGTTTTCTTCCTCCGAAATAGGGCTATTTACAATGAAAATGTTCCTGTTGTGGTGGAATAATGACACAAAGAAAGGCACCAGGCTGAATACTGCGAAGAGAAGTGAAAACTCCTCTATTTCCACTGCTTTGAATGCCAGGTGAGGTGAATTGAAGCCTCTAAGCCACCACCTGGGAAACCTGTGCTTGCCAGCAGCAGAGCTGTCCCCAGCAGAGCCCATTTGCACCAGGCTTGTTTCTGACCGCTGTTGCCCGCAGTTATCATTCTGGTCAGACTATTACAGTAGAAACTATTTTTCAGGAACTTTTTGCTATGAGAAACAAATAACATCTCTGCCCTGCAGAGAATAGCCATTTGGGAGAGCTAGGCTGATGGAGAGTTAGTAGTTTGCCCAGGGCTTATCATTTTCTATCCAGAGGCTGGCTTTATGCTAGAGCAAACAGCTGGAGTTGTGCATTGTATTTCATTGCAAGCATGTAAAACAATAATGAAGTTTATGGTTCTGTAAAGATTTGCAAAATTATTCCCAGGTCTAAAGTTTAATTGTTTAATGTCACCAAAAGACTTTGCAATAACTGAGCACTGTGGAGTGGCAGAAGTTAATCACTCGACTGAAGTGAATTAAGATTTTCTAAAGCTACATTTATCACTGTAATTTCTGGCTAATTTCATTTTCCATTCTTAAAATATGATTTCAATTTCTGTATCTCTATGAGCTGCGGAGAAGGAACGTGCCTGTTTTAGAAGTCACATTTTTGTCAAACCGTGTCAAAGGTGATGCACATACTGATAATAGGACTATGCTAAGCTTATCTTAGCAATGCATTCCACATGCCTCTGCACTTGAGTCTGCTAGCTCTTTAAGACCTCTAGTTCTTTTAAAGCTCAGTGGGCCAAATTTTCAGTGTTCACTTTGCCTTATGTATTCTGGCCTGCTATCAGGAAGTGAATACATCAACAGCCATGCTTGAAACAAGTTAGCCTGGATAGGCTTATTTGCTTAAAGCAAATCCTGTGAGTCAAAAAAGCCTATTTCTAGAGGCCACTTAACATCTAGAATAGGTGAGGGATCCCTCAGTAGCTCCCTTCTTTACTTTTGCTTTCAGGTACCCAGAAGAGGATACAGTTGCTTTAATTTTAGCCATCTAGAGGTAACCAGAAGTCATGAATCATTGGAGAAAGTTGTCTAAGCAATGGCAGTAGCCAGTGGAAGGAAAATGGGTATCTGTCTGGCATGCTTTATCCCAGTTATCTCCACTGGCTATAGCGGAAGCCCAGGCAGATATTAACCAAAACACCTGTCTCTGGCAGGCTGAGTTAACCCAGGAACCTCACATTTCCTTCTCAGCTTGCACCTCTTGGCACTCCACTGCTGCTTCAGACAGAATTAATTTTTCTCTTCAGCTAGGTCCTGTGAAGGCCTAATTCTGTTGTCAGTGTTTGGCCACAACATACTCATGGGACAAGCCCCATACCAAGGGCTGTCCTGAGGAGTCAGAACTGGCTCTCCATCCCATTCAGAGGTGTCAAGGGCTCAACTCTCCTTCATCAAGTGAGGGAGTTCAGCTGGGGCCTGGTCTATCTGAAGGACTTAAGAAATATCTCCTCAACACAGGGTGAAGCTGGTAGGTAGAGGAAAAGGAGGCAGGAGTATCTGTGCCTCTCCCCCATACACCTTGAGCCTCCTGTTGAGGCTATTGTGTTGATAGCCTGGCAGTGTCTGGCAGCTCCCAACCTTGTTTAAGTAATTCATATTAAAAAGTCTCTGGGAAATATGCATAATCTATCCTGCAGATTCCTAATCGCAAACTGTAGGACCTAAAATGTATCCCAGCTTACCATGCCAAGAAACTCAGAGGAAACCTCTGCTGCCCAAGGACTCTGCAGAGTTTTCTCACTGTCCTGAGTCAGGCAGTTAGTACTAGGGTGGGATTGAAGTGTCACACACAGCCTTCTCTCAAGTGATCACTCACCTGCCAAGCGCAGCTCCCAGCTCATTGGGCTGGATGTCCACATCACTGCAGGGAGATATCACACTGTTCTTGTGCCAAAAATGCTCGTGGTAAAGGCAAAAGGGACTGGTATTCTTGAGCCAAGAATCCCAGCATTCAACACACACTTTGCAAATTACAGCTTTTGACACACATTTTCTTGAAGTGAATGTATAAAGAAATCAGGCAGGAAAGAACTGCACCACCCATACTTCAGTCCAATCTCAAAACAAAGCACTGAGCCCTCTCCTCAGCTTTAGAAGTGGCTGGATATCCATATAATCCTTTTTCTTCTAATGGCATCGATGGACAAGGAAAGAGAAAAAGCTTATTCCAAAGGCTAATATCTCTGCAAAGTTTCTTGCATGCCGAGTCAGTTAAAATGTACCCAAGTCAAGGTAGCTTTTTTTTAAAAAAGAGCTTTTTTTTCAAAGTAGGTTTTTTTTTTTAGGTTTTGTTTTATTTTTACTTTTTGAAATGAGAACATCTCTCACCACCATCTTGCATGAGGTGAGAGATGCATCTTTACTGTGAGGGAGGTAAAAGGTACTACTTGCTGGTTTTCGTTAGTCGTGAATATGAGTGTGGTTAGCCATATTATGGTTCATATACAGACAATAGTTTACACTCCTCCTCTACACAGAGCATGTACTCAGATGTTGTACACACATGTAGCATGCTGTCCTGGCCCCAAATTGCTTCCAGGTTAGGTCATCACTTCAAACCCATTTTCTCTGTTTCTTTCTCTGTTGCATTTTATTGGCCTGGTAGAAATTAACCACTAATCCAGCCTGGTTTTAGCATCTTCTGCACTCGTTTGTTCCAATTTTTGTACCCCCTGAACTCTTCCTCTCGCATACAATTTATTCCTACACATGGCAGGCATGCTTTCTCATGAATTATTTATATAGCTTCAGTAACTTCTGCTTTTCAAATAATGAGAGAAGAAAATGTTTCCAGTGTAGGAGTCATAATAAGGTAGAAATCCAGGCAGGTTGGTGTTCAGAAAGATGGTAAAATGCCCCGAGTTAAAAATGATACATTGCTTTTGAAAGGCTGAGGAAAGATCACAACGGCTTTTCAAAGCAATCATCTACCTTCAGAAACACTGCTGAGTGGCTAAAATTAGGAGTTGATATCTGGTAGTGACTACAGAGGCCTTCATTTCCCCAGTTTTTTCCAAAGGTTGGGTGGGATAAACTCCCCCATTGTCTAATATACCAATGGCAGTGTTGCCACTTACTTGCATGGAGGGAGAAGCTCTACCTTCCTCTCCTGAGTTGAAATGACACAGCTTAGCTAACAAAAACAAATTAATACCATGTACTGCAGGAAAATACACTCTGTGACACAGCTTCTGTGATGTTTTGATCTTTTATTATACTGAGAAACAGAAGTAGGCTGTGCTTTCACTTCCAAAACATAGCCAAGTGCTCAAAGCAGGGTATGCAACATCTAATAAAGACACCTCATTTAGACAGAAACTTGGTAAGAGTTTGAAAAATAATTCCATTTCAGATGTATTTTGAAAACAGGAAGGACACTGATGGTAACACTGAGGAAGAAAGAATAAGCTAGCCCAGCGAAGGAGGAAGGAATAAAAGGAAATACTCATTTTACACAGGATTCATCTCAAGCTTAGATAGGGAGGGTAGAAAATATGACCTCATGAAGACATTTTATTGTCCGCAGTTAGGAGCACAAGGAGCCAGCTACTGCACCTGTCACATGCTAAGAGCCTGGCTTTGAGCAGGGTGATGTGGATTATTGCCCCACCATGGTGACGGGAGCAGGACACCACTGGCAGCACAGACGGTCCCAGCCAAATGCTTGTGTGATACACACCTCCTGTCACGGGCTCTGTGAGATTTCATGAGGTAGTTCCTGATGTGCTTTCTGGTGGGTTGTCATAGCAACGAGGAAATAGGCAGATGAAAACCAACAGCACCAGCCTGCCTCTGCCTGCCCACCTGCACAGGCTGTAGGAGAAGATGCCTGGAGTGTTGGGGAGAAGCAGGGTGCAGGGTCCAGCAGATGAGGACAGGGATGTGACCCCACCTCTGGGGGCATGGTATCCTCTGCATCAGGGACTCTGAATCCTGTTGCTCACAGACCCACTGACCTCTCTGTCCTGTGCTTCATGTAGGATTAAACTTGATGTTTCTCCACTTCATGGTTGATGCATAAGAAGAAACACTGAAATATCATGACAGAATTGATTCTTCTGAACTTTCAGATGAAATTCAGTATGAATTAGTTGATTGGTAAAGTGGTGATTCCAGCAAACTAAATAATTGTTCTAAAAGTAAAATTCAGTGAGGATTTGCAATCACTATGCTTTATTCACCAGACTACACAAAAAAAAGTCCATTAAAAATGAGGATTCCTAGTTAAAGATTTTCTTTTTCCCCTTGAAATGCTCTGATATTTTCTTTTTACTGTTCTGCAGTAGAGTTATTTGAGACTTACTTTAGTATCCCAAGAAAGTGAGAACTACCAAGCTTAGTTTTTTCCTGGAGTCAGAATTTTTTCTGCAGCATTTCCCAGTCAGGACATATTTCCCAAAGGCTGCCAGTTTTTCAGATGAACCATGTTGATTTGCCTGTCCCAACCTACTCTTTGCAGCTTTTGCAGAACACCATACTGTGATGACCAGGTTTCTTCTCCATTAAAAAAGCATATTTTCTACAGAAACTTATCTTTCCTGTATTTTAAGATCCCTCTGCTGAAAAACACCACTCAAATATCTTAACATCATGTTTCTTCCTATTATTGATTTTGGAAACTGTTGGATCCTTCAGCTTAATTTTTGAGCCTTCAGAAATTAAAATCACTTGGAAATCACTTAGATGCAGAAAAGTATCACTTTAAAAGGTTTAAACCCAGCAGAATGATAAAAGAGTGAAAGCAGCCCCATGAAAATTGAGGAACCCACTGATTCCAAACTAGACCAACTCATCTAAGAGGAAAATTGACAAGCATTCAGAAAAGAAACATTTTGCGCTGCTGAATTTAGTAAAAAAAAAAGAGACTGGAGGCCTAACTCCAAAGAAAGAAAGAGTGAGTTTTAGGGGATTACAGGAGAAGGGAATTGCTGCTGGAACCAAGCCTTCAAGCCCTCGAGTTGCATAGGTTTTGAGGTGTTCAAAACAAGGTTTGTACAAAAGGTTAGCATAACTGTTCCTTGCTGGGGTTTGTACTAAATGACCTGAAAGGTCTTTGCCAAAGCTATTATCAATGGTACTGTGATACCTTTATAAGGTGGCTTTTGTACTCCAATGTCTCAAAAATGGTTGTTCTTTTTAGAATGACATTTTATAGCCTGCAAATCCTAAAATGGACTAATGGTTTTGACTTTTGGGGGTAGAAAGATTGGTCTGAAAAGTAAAGGTCTAGCTGGTGCTTGAAACTTCTGAACCTTTATTTATTGGGAGAGAAATGACTCACACACTTTCCTTATCAAGAATGATGGTTCAGAAGTTGTCATTAAATTCGATAAGGCCAACGATTTATGAACAACAATTTAAGTAAATGGGCTTTGAGAGAAAGTCTTTGAGCCAGCCCACACCATGGGTGGGCTGACATTAGGTAGGCAGATACAGTTTTTGGAGACTGTAGGAATACTCAGATATTCTCTTGCAGACAGATCTGAACTCAGAGGTACATCTCTATGGATTAGGGTATTTCTATGTGCATTTTTTAAAGGAGGCAAAGATACACAGATACAATTTGTTGGCTTGAAAGGGGACACTTCTCTCTGTGCAGAGAGGATGAAGAAAGAGGAGGGATGGTGAAACTGAATGTGATTGTAACGTCCTTACTTCTGTCTCTAGTGCCATAGGGGCTAATTTTGGGTTTGGCTGCATTTAAGATCAACCTTAGGGCTGCTCTAATATACACCACTTGAGATGACTCCTGAGTCTTTTTTACTCAGCAACTCCCAGGGCACTTCCACAGCACTAATTCTTGAGAACTTCCCTGAAAATACAAAATTGCACAATGTCTCAACCATCATCATGATGATATTTTTCTCCCACCATTATGATAAAGACAAATTTTAAATGCTACCAGTTTGAATGAAAGTTGTAAAAAATAAGAGAGACTAAAGAACAAGCAGGTGTGGGTCTAGTAAGGGAGCTCAAAAGGTGGTTATCTCCACGGTTCTCTAGCACTGCACAGTGCAGTGTGCAGTACCCCTTCAGCAGCAGCTAAACATAGCCCCAGCGAGCTCGTGGTGGTATCTGGCCCAGAACAAATAGCAGCTGTACAAAATTGGTGTGTATTTTTTGTGCGGTTCCTTTGACCTGAATATATGTCTTGGAGAATTTCAGACAGAATCAAAAACTGGTTTTGCTGTCAAGGTAGCCATACCACACGTAGCATGTGTACCTAATCCTGCATTCCTCCTGCATTCCAGGCACCCACAAAGTCAATGGGAATTTGAGATGCAGAGTGAATACAGGGCCAGGTACAGCATTTGAATATTTTAAGGAATGTTCTTGGATTTTTACAGTTGATGTCATGTTTTCTAGCCCATCAATATGGATTAACAATGGTCCAGAGCAGCAGGAACTCATTTCCTATTCATATATGCTAATTGCATGGTGCTGGATAGCAGGGATTTCTTCTTAAATGCAAAGTTTCTTTTTTTTTTTTTTT
>VYZT01012478.1:16241-44821 GCA_013400735.1 Pomatostomus ruficeps
AGCAAATGGAAAATAGAAAGACTGTGGCTATGAAATATAGAAGTGAAGAGGATTTAACACAAACACTGAAATATTCGGTACTTCTAGATATGTTCTCTGTACCTAAAGGAAGCAAGACCTGAAGTTCTTTCATATATACTTCCCATAGATGAAATCCTTCCTTAGTCTGAACCCCAGGTGACTTGGAGGTAAGTCTGTGTGGTGGGTTGATCTTGTCTGGACACCAGCAGCCCACCAAAGCCATTCTATCACTGCCCTCTTCAGCAGGACAGAGGAGACAAAATATAATGAAAGGCTTGTGGATCGAGATAATGGCAGGGAGAGATCACCCAGCAGTTACAGTCATTGGCAAAACCGACTGGATTTGGGGAAATTAATTCAATTTATTACCAATAGAATCAGGGTAGGATAATGAGAAATAAAACCAAATCTTAGCACACCTTCCTCCACCTGTCCCTTCTTCCCAGTCTTCACTTTAGTCCCAAATTCTTTCCCTTCTCCTCCCCAGTGGCACAGGGGAGATAAAGAATGGGGGTTGAGGTCAGTTCATCACACACTGTCTCTACCACTCCTTTCTCCCCACACTTCTCCCTTGCTCCAACATGGGAACCCTCCCATGGGAGACAGTCCTCCATGACCCTCTTCAACATGATTCCTTCCCATGGATTTTATTTCTTCATTAACTGCTCCAGCATGGGGTTCATCCCACAGGGTGCAGTCCATCAGGAACAGGGTGGGTCCCCGCAGGGTCACAGCTCCTGACAGCACACCTGCTCCAGCGTGGGCTCCCCTCTCCATGGGGCCACAGGTCCTGCCAGGAGCCTGCACCAGCAAGGGCTTCCCACAAGGGCACAGCCTCCTTTGGGCATCCACCTGCTCTGGCATGGGGTCCTCCAGAGCCTGCAAGTGGATCTTTGCTCCACTGTGGATCTTCATGGGCTGCAGGGGCACAGTTGCCTCACCATGGGCTGCACCACAGGCTGCAGGGGAATCTCAGCTCCAGTGCCTGGAGCATCTCCTGCCTCTCCTTCTGCGCTGACCTTGGTGTCTGCAGGACTTTTCCTCTCACATATTCTCACTCCTCTCTTTGGCTGCTGTTGTCCAGCTGTTTTCTCCCTTCTTAAATACATTATCCCTGGGGCACCACCACTGTGGTGAGTCTGTCTTGGAGCTGCCTGGCTTTGGCTCCATCAGATATAGGGGAAGCTTCTGGCAGTTTCTCACAGAAGCCACCCCAGTCACCCCCTGCTACCTAAACCTTGCCACATGAACCCAATACAGTCTGTTAGTCCCACAAATTATTTTTCATTTTTGTTTCAAAATGTTATTTCATTTTTTGAATTCTCAATGGATGTAACGTGTTAATAGCTTCCCAGTTACATATCACTGCAGCATCTGACGTCTTCAAACAATGCATGAAGCAGTACAAAACCCACTTGCTGTATGAGAGAGAAGCGTATACAAAGTGTGTCTTGTCTCTAAATCTTTTAGATTTAAAACATTTATTTTGCAGAATATGTCATCAAAAGGTAGCCTATTTTTGCAAGGAAAGTTTATCATAAAGTTTGAGATACTGGTCATTTTCTTCTTTCAGTCTTAGATTTCTTCTCATGTGCTAGGCAGGATTGGTTTCTGCTGGCTGTGGTAAAAAATTTTTTGCTGATACTGTCTGTTACTGAGAAAATAGATGGGAGATGGGTTGTTTCTGTTGGCATAGGCTTTCAGCAATAATATTTTATAGGCTTTGGAAAAAAGGTGGTCAAATGCTGGAAAAGGCTTTCTAGAAAAATGATCGATTCCTCAAGCCTGTTAGTGCTGAAGAGGCATTTGGATAATGACCTTAATAACATGTTTTAAGGTTTGGTCAGCCCTGGAGGGGTCAGGTAGTTGAAATAGATGACTATCATAGATCCCTTCCTACTGAAATAGTCTATTCTGTTCTATTCTATTCTGTTCTATTCTATATTGTAATACCTTTTTATTTCCTGTTTTAAATATTTACATCCAACCAATCTGCAGACTTAACGACTGGAACTCCCAGGTTCTGTGGAGAGATCAGTGTTTAATTAAAGAATTTACATTTTCAGATAATGTAAAAAATAAACCTGGTTTTCTTTCCTAGTTACCAATGTCAGCTAGGAACATCTATCATCGTTTTATAGGTCATCACATCATCATATGGATATAGAATCTGTTTTTCACAAGGTCTTTGATTAGATTACTACTATTAGATTATGGGGGCTTTGCTGATGCTAAAAGCCTATTTACTCATAATTATTAAAATAGTGCCAGCTAGCTACTACCTCTCTTCACGTTTTCTCTGCATACTCTGAATTCAGGGCACATTCTAGTTATCTTTTCTTTCATGTGACATCTATCACTTTGGTGTCATTCACAGAAGATGCTGGAAATTTGGCAGTGGCTCTGACCTGTGTGCATCCCCCATGTAAAATAGAGTTTCCAGGGATGGCAATTGCATTCAGCTTCAGAATTCTCAGTATATTTAAGGGCAGGCAGAAGGCTTTGTTTGAAAGGCCTGTTGAGACCAGAGGGTCTGGGAAGAAACCTGGCCTCCTGCTCCCCCACAGCTCCAGCAAGCTGCAGCTCACCCGAGCTGTGGCTGGGATGTGCTGGCCCCTCTGCCACATCCTGATCCCCTGCTGGAGGCAGCAGGGACAGTGCAATGGGCACCAGCCAGGTTCCTTCTGCACACTCAGAAAATCTGCCATGCTGGAGAAATCTCCAGCAGGAGACTGCCATGTATTTTCTGTTTGTGCAGTGTATGAAGGGATGTTGGCTCAGGAGCCAAATCAGGATAGAAGGTCTGTCACAACCTATGATTTTTAAACTAGAAGAATAGGAGGACAAACACCTTTTTAATATACATTTTGGCTTATAAACAAAGTGATGGGGAGAAGACAGAGTTTAAAAGGAAGGAAATGTGTTTATTTCCTGCATGAAAAACATCTCTTAGTACAGTGACATGGAGAACAATATTAATTTTGTGCTCTGATAAATAATGAGAACAACAATTGTGAGGACAATTGGACTTTGAAGCAAGAATGCAATAAGAATGCCAAACCTACCACAGCAGCTCAACAGCACCAGCACCTGGTTGCGGCTCTGTCTGTTTCCAAATGAGCATTTGTGTCTCTCTATCTACATGTACAGTGTTTATATCTAATCCTCACAATTTGTATTGCACATACTTCATCTCTCTAGATTTAAAGTAACTTCACTTGTAACTTCTGAGAGGTTATTAGGTGTGATTTTCAAAAAATATCAAACTTTCACAGTGAAGTTCACTTGACTGAAAGCAATACTAGCTGGGGATCAGGTACATCAGAAAATCATACCCAGAAATAACAAAACATTTTTGAAAATGCAAAGTGTATTTTTTATTGACATAATAGTGCCTCTCAGTCTAATTTCTTCACAAACAGTTGGTAGATAAGTTTCATATCATGCCTAAGACATACATATTTATCAGATTCAAGCTGCAGAATGGTAATCCAGAGAAAATCACATGTTTTTTTACTTCTCTAACTCCTTGTTTTTCTTTGCCTTTAGTCAATCAAGTCCAATCTTATGGCAAATGACCTGTCCTGTTTCAAATATGTGCTACTGTCACTGCCTCCTTAGCAATTATTTAACTTGTTTTGATATTACCAGACCCATCTATTGAAAGTCTTGTCCGCAGCTCTGTTTTCCTCTGGCTCTCCATCCTTCTAGTCACTGTTGCTCTTTCAGGGTTTCATTCAGACCATGCAGTTTCCCCACCTCTCTACCCCAGCAGAATTTGCAGTGCTCTTTCAGTATCCAAACTGAAACAGTGTTCTTATCATCCAGATCCATTCCAGTTAATGCAGTAATCCCTAAACATGGCATTGTTAAATGCTTGTGTTTCTGGAATGTAAATCTTCCAACTTTATAGTATCTAAAGCCCACACAAATTTTTGGGATAAGCATACAAATTGCTTTGCTTATTTCAGTAGCAAACACTTCAAATCAAAACATTGATATAAAAAATATTATCATCATTTTGGTCACACTACATTCAAAGGCACCTAAATCTTACAGGAAGTCTGGAAGTCTCAGAGACATACGTCTTTTCTATTCCTTGCTCAGATCTCTGTGAGTCTTTTAGAGATTGAAGGAAATAAAACACATTCCCAGGTCTACTATAAGATATTTT
This sequence comes from Pomatostomus ruficeps, assembly GCA_013400735.1. Classification (NCBI taxonomy): domain Eukaryota; kingdom Metazoa; phylum Chordata; class Aves; order Passeriformes; family Timaliidae; genus Pomatostomus; species Pomatostomus ruficeps. Next base: position 20,437 of record VYZT01012478.1, read on the forward strand.
GGCAGAGGATTTTTTTCATTTTTCTCATGGACTTTTGAAGTTGGAGTGTGTGTGTGTGTAAGATTATGTTGAAGATTTAGCTGATCTTTAGCTACTAAAACCTTTTAGCTGCACAGATTTCTTGTGGTGGATCTCACGGTATTATCCGCCATCATCCTTTGGATCAAGAGGTTTCTCTGGACCCAATCCTGAGCAGTCCTCTGCTCCTCTGTTTAGGGGACAGAGTCTTTTCTCTCACTTGTGGCAGGAGAACACTGTTGCTCTGCTTTTGGCTCACCACAGATCTTTGTATGGTTCGTGAAAGGTTTGTGTTTCTGCTGCATGGGCTTGAAAGTCTTGCCCTCCGGCCATAATAAAGAGCATGGCCTTGCAAGAGACTTCTGTTTCTATACTCTCTGGAGGAGATTACCAGAAACTGAAAATTAAATGTACTACAGACAATTCCTCATCTTCTCTGACTCTCTGTACATCGTTTAAAGCCAGTGGCTGCAAATCATATTAATCATTCAGCTACTGAAGAATGATTGGGATAGGCTGGGATGACTCCTTATTGTTCCCTCTGGAGGAATCTTTCCTTGAGTCTTCAAAGTGGTGGATATGTCAAACCATTATTGAACAGTGTACCTTCCTCCTTAGACCAATGCAATGCCCATGAAAGAAGTGGTTTGTCTTCTCAGGTGGCATGGGAAGACATGGAATGTGACTGATTCCTACAGTGAAGGCCAATGCACCTAAAGCATTTCAGCTCAGTGCTATTCCTACATCAGCCTTTACCATTCAGTATTTGGTATCTAGGACACAAATGCCTCTCAGTGACCTCCTGAATTACAGCAAACTGACCTTTAGAAAACTTAATGAAGCAGACAAGAGTTTGGAATCTCCAACTTCAGAGGCTGAACTGTGGCAAGCTGAAACCGCCAAACCATGGTGGAGGCAATGGACATGAGGTGTCCCTCTGCAGATACTCATGCGGGTATGCTGCCTGCCGCTTTTCCTTGGAATAAAGTGCTCCACCCACCCATTTAAGAGAAAATTAGAAATTATTCTTGGAGACAGAGATGCTTGCTCGACTCTTCCTTCTGTTAAAGAGAGACTTATCCTTAGATGAGGAGAATAGCACCAGGAGAAGCTTGCTGCTTCTGCTGGGTTAAGCTTTCTTTCATTTACCAGACAACAAAAATCTTAAAGACTTTCAGTAGACATAGCTTTTCTTATAAAAATGTTTCTTTTTCCCAAAAGGATATTTACATTCACAGGTAGTCAACCAGTCCAGAGTATCATTTTTGCAAATCATTACACCTCTACTTATACATGCAAATCCTTTGCTGACCCCAGTGAGGTTTTACATAAAGGAAAGGGCTTGTTCATGGAAGACTAATTGTAAGAAAGCAGTAATAGAGTGAAAATACCACACTTGCCATCCAAGTATAGATTTGAGTGGTTGATAAAGTTTTCAAAGCAGGTTTTTTGGAACATCAGGGTTAGATTTTCATGTAATGGTTATCCATCTCTATTGTCATCTGGAATTGCTTGTTCTTGGGACTTCTGGAAAGCAGGGCTTTCATACTTTGCTTTATACATCACACAATTTAAGAATTGTTTTCAGGGGAAGCTGCATGTTTTCTAGAAAATGGAAAAAAGCTCTAAAGCAATTTTAATTTTACTTAAATATCTGTCAAAAAAAAAGATGTGTTAAGTCTTTCTTCTCCAAATAACCAAGTTACAGTTTGCAACCGAAGTTTGGCATCTGAAGTTTAATGTAGTCAAAGTGTACAAGAAAACTTGTACATAATTTAGTAGTCTAATGCATTTGTTTAAAAAGGAAGAGAAGGTTTAATTGAGCATACAACCATGTCAACTTGTCATTCCTGACGAAGGTAGTGGCTGTAGACTGGTGTTGTAAAATGTTGCTATAGCTGTCTGAATAAATCCTGAATTTTCAGGGGAAAGGGACTGATCCAGCATTTTTCTGACACCTAAAGTTCCAATGGATGGTGGAGCACATTTGGGGTGTGCAATGGGTCAAGCCTGGAGGGGTGGGGGGGGGAAATAATGAACTTCTATTACTTGATTTCTTGATGCTGGAAGTTATTGGCTTATAAGAACAAAGGTAAGAGAAAAGACATCAGTTCAACTTCATGGTTCAGCTTTGGCCCAAATGATGCAATTGCCTTTCTTCAGGTTGACTCCTGGTGGGGTCACAGTTACCCTGAGGGCGATAGTTTCCACGGGGCTGCAGAAATCCAGCCAAGCAGGACTGGTTGCAAAAATCAGAGCCTCATTTGTTAAAAACTGAGGATCAGGAACACTCATTAGACAAAGCACAGCATTTGGGCAAAGAAAGAGAGGGTACTGGATTTGGTGATGATACAGCTGAATATCTGAACCACTGTATTATACTTGTCAACATAATTGCAGTTGTTTGTTCGATGATCCTATTAAGTGTTACAATTTCGTTCTCCCAGTTTTTGTTTGTTAATTTGTTTTAGGTAATTTTGGAGTTTGTTTTTTAAGTAGTTATAGGTGAATTATAAAGGAAATTGGTAAGAGAAATGATTACCTAAGTTCTATTTTGAAGTGGCTTTTTAGACTGTAAACAGCTATGATGATAGCCTTATACCTTCCTCCTACCTCTTTGTTAGCACCGAGGGTTCATACTGGTAATTGCCAAGGGAAGAGAGGTGCCTGGTCTCAGGGAAAGCAACGCACATTTCTCAGAAAATTATGTAATGGAGATTGTTGTCCATAGCACAATAGCTGTTCAATCTAAAAACCTGGCCCTGCAGTCTACCTGGAGTGAAAGACCAGCTAGACAAAATCAGCAGAGGAAAGGGGCATGAAGAGTCTTGGGAACGTAAGTTTGTTTTCTGAGGTTTCTTGGTATAAGTCAGTAGCAGAGGAGGAAAGAGAAGGGAATATTTCTGCAGCAGTATCTCCTCTGCTGCCCTCCCTGTCTGCTTCCTTGTTGGAGTATTTCTAGTTTGTTTATGAACACGGTACCCCAGTGTCAAGCACAAACTAAATACCTGGGGTACCCAGGAGATGACCTAATCTACGGCAGCAGCACACACTCACTGGACACCCTGAGCTCCAGCATCCCTGGCAGACTTGGAGATGGTGGGTATAGAGGCAGTTCCATGGACCTGTCCCTGATCCCTGCCTCCAGGAGGGCTGGAGCTGCACTCCTGGTGCTGCAAACAGAGCAGGAGCAAGAGCTCGGGCTGCACCCTTCAAGATCCTCCTTGAGAGAGCTGGGAAGGGACATCCTTCTGATGCCATGGAGACCTAAGGTGCTCAACGTCTGGCAATGTCCAGAAGGATCTGACATTATCACCAAACAGCAAATAATTAGGGGATTTGTGTGTCAGACTAAACCCTTGAATGCTATATTGCAAATACACAGGATATTACATGTCATCAGCAAAAATCAGTTAATTTGAAAATCCCATCTAGACTGGGATTTTTTGTCTCTGTTAAGGTATTTGCATATTTTTAAATACAAACACAAAATAGCACACTAGTAGTTTTATTGTCAAATAAATACCTTTTAAGTATAAGAATTTCTTTCTCCCCACCATCACCACCTCATTTATCTTTTGCTTAAATCCTTCCTCTTCAGAAATAATACAAATCAAGCCTCTGGGGCCTGTTTATGTAATGGGGATTTATGTCATTTCAAGACAAATGGCATTTGCTAAGTTTCAGGGAAGCACCTGTATTAATTGTATTTCCTGCTCATGCATTGCTTTTGTTTGCAATAAAAGAATTCATCTCAGGTGAGTTAACCTTGCTTTTAGAGAGGGCACCTGCAGTTATCTTAGTGCTTATTGTAAATGAAAACATGTTGAGCCTTTAAAACAGTGAAATAAAGAGGTGCTGACAAGAGGGTATGCCAATAGGATTAGAAGATTTTCTCACCACTTGTATTATCAGGATGGAGAATTGAGTCACATTAAATTACAGGGAGAAGAGATATTCCCAGAAGTTCCACAGATCAGAGATTGACTTGCTCCTTTAGTAAACCTATGGATAGGAGGGGCATCCTGTGCTTGGTGAGACTGGGGGGAGGGGGAGGCGGCGAGGGAGGGGAATGAAGAAGAGAAAAAGACACCTCCCTTTTAGCCTTAGGCATCTATAATTGACCAAGATTTTTCTGCTTGTGATTTGATCCATCCAAACCCTGTTAGAGGCACTTGCCCCCAACTGAGACCAAGGCTGAGGTGAATAAGAATTAGGTGACTCACTCATATGTACTATACATGTATTCATATCTATTAGGATAAATGACATGTCATTCAATTTAAGCACAGGCAACTGAAGATTGTCATATTTTGAAAATGACAACTGTTATTTATTTATTGAGAATATTTATACAGGTTCTTTCCAGGTACAGAGAATGCATTTTTCAGCAGCTCCTGCAACACCAGTGAATCAGGCGATTACACAGACTAGAAAGGCAATTCCACAAACAGAGAAACAAAGCCAGTGGTCTACTGACCAACAGGTCTGAGCCAAGAGTCAAAATCTGGCAAGATCATTAGTCATTTTTTGTGATCATTTTTAAAAGTACTCATCATGAGGCTCTGATCCCTGCTATATTAATACAGTGTTGAAGAAAACACTGTTAGATGGCAGCAGGCAATGGGATTTAGCCTAATTTTTAAGAATGGAAAATTAAGTAAAAAACAGTCAGATGCTCTTTTACTGGATTCAAGGGCAGGAGGAGAGGGGAAGGAGAGGCTTGCCTTCCCCTGTCCTCATCCCCCTGTATCCTTCTCCCTCCAGCAAGGCTGGCATGGTGCATCCCGGGTCACATGCTATAAACGAGAGTATTTGTCCTTCTTACCGCTGTTTAGATCAGGACTTCCTGTATCTACTATCAGGCTGTGAGCTTCTTGTTTAAAAAAAAAATCATTGTTAGCGCTATTTAAATAAGCGCTGGTTGAAATTATTTCTATAATCATCCTATCTTTTTATTGAGTACAGACTTATATATTAAATAGGTAGGTAGGTAGGTAGGTAGGTAGGTAGGTAGGTAGGTAGGTAGGTAGGTAGGTAGGTAGGTAAAAAAGAAGAATCCACATGATCATAAAAAGACAGAATTTACACAGTGGTTACAAGTTTCCTACTCTTCTACCTGTACAAAAAGACTACCTTCTATATCCAGATGTCCAATCTTCAGATTGGACTCAGCTCTAAATAATCACTGCAGCTTGATGGAACTCCCTCCAAAGTGGACACAAGGAACTCCATTTCGTATTGGGTTTTTTGTTTCTGGATATCTCTATTATATTCATTTTCTGACACATTTAACTTGCTTCAGAAAATCTAATTGTAGAAAGATGATAATTCCGAATCCTTGTCTTCTCCATTGTATATTATTTGGAAATCTTTCATTTCTTTCCATAATTCTGGATTCTTTCCTGTGCATTTTAAATGGGCATCTGGAGCTTGCCACATCTTGATAGGTACAGCTACTATGCAGTTTTATGTCTGATGATTCAGTTACACAGTGATGTGATTTGTTCAATATTAAAAATTCTGTTTAAGCACAACCTCTGTCTTGTTTGGTCTGTTTTGCACTATACACTCCAGAGGAAGACATCGTAGTGATGTGAATCACCAGATACATTCAAATGGCAGCCAAGGCCCATGAGTTGTTTGGAGGAGAAAAAGAGTTTTTACCTTGTATCATAGAGCACTTCTCTACACTAAAAAGGTGCCATCAAAGCACAGAGGCCAATGTCTTTGTGTTGGCTGACGTTTGCAGCCCAAATAAATATCCTACACTTCACAGAATCATACAAAAATTTGGTTTGGAAGAGACCTTGAAGATCATCTAGTTCCAACCTCCCCTGCATGGGCAGGGATGCCATCCACTAGATCAGGTTGCTCAAAGCCTCATCTAACCTGTCCTTGAACACTTCCATGATTCTGTAACTCAAAATCAAAGTTGCAGCCCCTCTAAAAACTAGTTATGGGTTGGAATAAATGTAACCAAAAGCCCCTCTTGCGACACTGCCCAGCTTTGAAACATTGGTCTGTCTTAGTGCCTTACATTACTGATTTTCCTGAGGATGTACTCTACAGCGACTGGCAACTAAAACAGATAAGGAGAGCAAACTTAAGAGAAGGGACTGAATGAACATTAGGAGACCTGGTCTGTTTTCCAGTGTGCTCTTCCAGTCAAGTACTTGTGAGAAGAATCAAAGGAAGGATGAGAACACAAGACATTGGATGATCAAATTATATTTACATACAGGAGAAAGCCTTAGGTACTGGCAAGGCAAATCTGCTCCAGCTTGCCAGGCACGGGAAGAGGCTCATGAAGAGGTCTGGCTGTGCAGTTGACCATGTTTTGAAGAGGACAGGGCTGTGGGCTGGTGTAGCATCTCCCATATCAGGTCCCACAACATGCACTCCATGTGATGTGGTACAAAACATGTCTGTCCTGTCACCCACACACCAGAATGCACAAGCAACCTGCTCTGCCAGCTACAAACAGGATTTGCAGAATTTTTTTAATTCCTTTTTTTTCCAAGTCAACTTGTAATGATATAATGCAAATGCAATTGAGATCCAGAGAGTTTCAATCCACCCAAAGTGAGGTGTTTCTGAAGCCATGGGCAGGTATTTTTATCCATATGAGAAAAATACAATGAGTGACATTAATTAAGCATTCAAAGTTACATTTTATTTCAGAAATGCAAAGGATTTTATAGAAGGAAAGCCCCATCACGTTTGGCTTTCCTAACTTTTTCCCTCCCAATGTTATGGCCATGGAGGGTGCTGAAAGTTTCCCTTGAATTTATTTGGAATTTACAGACTTTCCTTTGCCTAACACTGTGTTTGTCAGGGAATATTTTTAAACACCTAAAAAATCTCATCTGTCACCTCTGCAAAAGGGGCTGTGGGAAGCTGATGTAGGGATACAAGCCCCTTTTTTCCTCTTTTGTCCCTCAGCCAAAGTCCTCGTGACCCCCAGAAATGACCTTCACTCATGCTCTGCCTTTTCACAATAATCCATGAGAAGCAAGAGCAGACAAATCCCAGGGATGACTTTTCTCTCCCATCCATTTCCCATGGACCTTGGCAGTGCACAAGTCATCTACATTGGGAGTTACAGGGTACATTTAAATTGCATTCATTGCTCAGACCCACAGCTGATGTGCCTTCCTCAAAACATTCCATGAGGTACCAAGCTGCAGCAGCAGAGAATACACCCTGGTAAACGCAGTCCTTGATGGATGTAGGAAGAGAGCAACCTCAGGCACAAACAAAGCAGAAATGGGAGGGGAGTGGAGTAAGACCCATTGTCTGTGCCCCTTTGGTATGCTAGAGGCATTCAGGGAAACCAGTCAGGGAAACTGCAGCAGGAAACAGCTTTTCTTGCTGTTCACAAGATTTTAGCAAGGATACCACAATTTGTTAACAGTTAATATAAAAATGTTAGAAATGAGCCAATAAACGCTACTGCAGAGATGCTTCTAAATAGCCTACCTAATTGTGGAGATGGTAGAAGTTATGCTGAGAGTTAAAGAGAGAATTCAATTACTCCCAATGTTTACTGAAGATCACTAGCCTTAAATTACAAATAATCAGCTCGCTCAGAAATATCCAATGCAACGACAAAGGTGTTTCAGCTGGTGCAGAATGCTCATCCGGTGTGTATACATAAGCCACCTACCTATGCAAATTGACCTGCATCTCCCTGCCCTATCCTTCATGTTTTGCTCCTTTACGACACCTGATCATTGCATTTTTGGGGATGTGTTCTCTGCTGGCAGAGGAATGAATACCATTTAACCAGGTGATGGAAAAGTGCATACATCATTTATAGGGTCCAAAATGATGGACAGTGTCTGTCTTAGATCTCATATTTCAGAAAAAGTTGCATTTGTGGAAGCTTTTGCAAGATTGTTTAAATCTTCTGAACAACTCTTGGACAATAATTGATGAAATGACCTTTAATAAAGAGGGAATGCTCCAGGAAGAAGTTCAAATTTAGCATTCTTTCAGGATATCCTTTCAGGAACTAGTTTTCCTATGAGGAGGTTTTGAGGAATATGTATTTCTTAGTGTCTTGGCAACATTCCTTTTTATTCTATTAGGAGCAACAAAGTATTTCAAGAAAAATACACTTTTTAATATTATTTTCTCAGTAATTCACAACATCTGCTCTCTGGGTCCCAAGTAAACCTACAGAATCCTTACAAATCGGTCATCCCCTTAGCATTGGCATAGTTGTCTGGGTATTAAATTGCGCCCTTCCTACTTGTGGCTTCGTGATGTGACTTCCTTAGTATCACCCAATTGTGATAATATCATGTGTCAATGATGTTTTGGGATAAAGTCACGTGTCAATGATATTTGATTATCAGAGAAGATAGACAAACTTTTTGTTTTTATACACATCATCCATGTAAATAAAAAGGTGGAACAATCAGGAAAAACTGATATAAAAATATATGTAGTAAAGCATTCCTTAACAGAAGGTTATTTGTATGAGGTTCAGAGCTTCTTCTAGTGAGTCTTGATGTGATTCTGTAGAATCTGTAGTAAAATCTATAACACAGTTAATGAAAGGGTTTATCAGAAGGATCCTAGCTGGGAGTCCTTCAAAGTGCAGCTGATCTTAAAAATTCCTGTTTGGCACAAAGGAACCACTTGTCAATATTTCAATTACCACCCTCCCTGCCTGATCACACTTCAATTGTTTTTCAGTAATTATTATAATCATCCACCACAAGGGCAACTAGTTGTTTCAGGGTTTTAGGTGAGAGGCAAAGAACTGGGAAAAAAAAAAAAAAAAAAAAAAAAAAAAAGAAAAGAAAACCCAAAACCCGCCCAGTCATTTGCACAGATCTTTCCTCAGGGCAGCTCCTTATTTGAACAGCTGCTGCTGAAACATAGATCAGCCTCAGAGCTAAGCCAAGCCTGGATGGTGTTATGCATCCTGATTTCTGGGGGTGGGGGGTGTTGCAGTTGTTGGTCCTAATTTGAGTCCTGCACATGACCAGCCACTTTCCCTACTGGAAATAATTTCTCTAAATTAAAGGTTGCTGCAGTGTTTCAAGCCTGTCAAAGATCTCTGAGCTGGACAGGCTCCTTGAAAAAAAAAAAGAGTCAGTGTCTCAAATCTTAGCCTCAAGAGACAGGTTTCTCTTGATGAAATGACTGAAAAATCTTTTGCCAATCAGGGTCATTTTTCTTTGTTGGATTTCACGGGAAGAAAAGATTTCAGCTTTATTTTTATTTATGCTTGGATCTATTGTTATTTATGTGGCTTTATTCCCAAAGAGAAAAGAAAACCAGAACCAGTCGAAGTTGTGAGCCACTCTCCTAACACAGCAAAACTTCTCAAATGTTCAAGATCTGATAGAATCTAGTGCAAGGTAACCTAGAAATGCTGAATATTTCTCACCTGGTCTCTTACTATTTATCACTGATTTCATGCCAATCTTAGTTCATTTGAATGACTGGAATTTCACTAAATCTGTTTCTTTGGACGGCTATGAGTTTTGAAATGATGTTATAAATATTACAAGGAACACAATTCTGAAAATATGTTGAAATCTGTTAGGACTTCAGTGGAGCTGGGAATTTACATCTGAGGATACAAATCCTGTGGGGCAATGTGTTGGATATTATCATACCACTCAACCCTGGCAATATCATTATTTTTTTATGCATGGGAAAGCCAGTGAGATTACAATGCTAGTAACAAAAAATATTGCTTTACAACAGAGAAGCAAAATGGCACACACTGGGATGGGAGGAAGACAGACATAGGGACTCCTAGATCCTACAGTATTTGCACCAAATCTAGCAGCTGGAGAAAGGGAGATGGGCACCATCACTGGCAGCGTGAGGAAGACTCAACCTAAAAAGCAAACAAGCGCTTTGCTGTGCAGGGAATAGCACACTCAGTCATGCAGAGCCTCTGTGAAAAGCAGTAGAGAGCCCTGTCTGCAAAGCTGGGTAGAGCTCTTCTTCCTCCCAACGCCAAAGAGAAGGGGATCCTGCCAGCCAAGAGATAGCCGAGGAGCCAGGCTGTCAAAACTCTGCTCTGAAGAGAGAATGAAAAAACTGGGTCAGTTTTCAATAAGAGACAAAAAGAGGAGCCACAAGGAAAGGATGTAATAGAAGAATGTATGTATGAGAGAAATTACAGTGGGAAAGTCTCTTGTCTCTGATAATAACCGAGAAAAAGAAAACCTTAAATTTTTTAATAAGAGGGAGTACTGAACTAGAAAACACAGAAATGCTTGTTCTAGGTAAGGTACAGTCAGTCTGCAGAGCTCCCTGCCATCACCAGGTCCCTGGGATTTTATGATACCCAAATTTGTATGGATATAAAACCCATACAGAACAACCAGAAGAGAGGATGATAAAAATAAAGAAAGAACAGATCTCTTGGAGGAGAAATCAGGTCAACAGTTAATTAGGAGAGCAGAGGAGGAGTCTTAATGCAATGGAGTTCTTTCCAGAAGCCTGTGGAAGGCAATCCCTGCCTGGCAGAGGAGCAGTTCTCCTACCTGGGTAGAGCTGCCAGTCTGCTCAGGCTGGAGGATGCTCAGGGACCATGTACATGGGCAGCAGCAGCACTCCTCTTGCCACTAGCCTCTCCTCCAGTTCCTGAATCCCGCCATCTTCCTCCTGGCTTCAGGAGCCATTTCCACACATGTGATATTTCCATACATGTGTTGTTTCCATAATCTCTTCCCACCCCCAGTCTCTGCTGTCCCAGTGAAAGAGCACCTTCCCTACTGGTGAGATTTAGATTAAGTTTGGTGTTTTCGCTGGAGTTGTCTCCTATGACAACTTTTTTCCCTTGCAATATATACTTTGCCCTGAGACATAGAACTTTTCAACTGTTCTTTATTGCCCTTATCCAGAGCTCAGCCTATTTCTTTAACTTGAATGTTGGCAACATAAATGCCTTTCTCCTCTTTTTCTCTTCCACTACTTGTATCACATCCTCCTGCTGCAGAAGCCCATAACATGATTGTGTTTTGTTGATTGACTCCAGCCCTTCATGAGTTACAGGTATTTAAAATCTGTTGCTCTCTCCTTGATATTTAGGAGATATCTCCTTGATATTAGGCCTGATTGTTAGATGTGTGCATCCCCCTTTAGGTCACGGGATAAATGGTTGTCCCAGTTTCTGAGAGCTCTGAGCCAAAACCAATGAATCCAATGATCACAAATGGTACTTTCTGGAAACCTGTAGCCTGTAGAGAGTACACCTGGGAACAGACCACCACTGCCAGTATTTTTAAAACACATCCCCACTTGAAGAAGTCCTGTGAGTGTCAGCTGCTGGTGTATGACTGTGTCCTGGCTTTTATCAAATGCTCTTTTTTGTGCCTTTTATGAGATTAGGCATAAAACATGGGCAGTAGTGGCAGGATATTTTTGAAAGAAAGTATGCATAAATACCTATCTAGAAACATATACAATTGTTGAGGTCAGGAGCTTTATGGTGGCAAACCTTTGCAGAGCTGACTACAGGAAAAACACTTTCAAACCAGGTCCTGTTGGCAGTGCACAAACAGCACATGTTTATAGCACAAAGTCTAACAACTATTCATTTGCTCAATTTATGTATGGGGTTTTTTTTTTAAATCATATATTTGAAAAAATACAATTATATAAATACTGTATTTATATTAGTTGACATATGAAATTCAGGTTTCCTTACCTAAATTGTGTAATTTTGTGAAGTGGTGCATTTAGCAGAAGTTGTTTAGGGTTATATCATTAATTTGTGAAGTTAGAGTGCATCTCATGGTAAATATGTTCCAACCCTTGTTGATTTGCAGCCTACAAATAGGCCATCAAGACGATTTACCATAATCCATTTGTCGTTTATCATAATAGCTTATAATTCACTCCTATTGCTGCCACTTTCCTCCTCTGTCGTGTTGTACTTCTTCACCTGACCTCTGCTCACCTACTTGTAGCCTACTCTGAGGCATTTTAAAGTTTGCCTCTGCTTTTCTCCTGCTCATTTGAGCTCCTGCTAAGCAGCACTGCTCTGTTGAGCCATCCTTAGATTGTTCCTTCTGTGATCACTCCAAATTGGCTCATACTTTGTGCTAGTTATAGTTTAAAATTAGGCAGCTACTCAAGTGCTTTGCTGAACTTGGGCATCCTTCATGTAATTTGGTTTAATCTTTTCCCTGCCTCGCAGGCTCCCCTCACTGCTCTGTGGTGATTTGTACCATTCTCCTTCAATATAGGCTCTGCCAGCAGTATCAAATCTGCTGTTACATTTCCTGTTGAACCGGTGGGAAAAGGTCATTAACTTGTTGCCTGTGATCTAGTCCTGGCTGCCAATGACCTGTTCCCCACAAACCAGGGGTCAAGAGCTGCCCTAATATAGAGCTGATAAGCCCCTGCTCCAGCAGCTGCAATCTCTGCACTTGTACCACACCATCAAGTACAAATGTACACCCGGCAGCAGGATAATGACACAGAGCCACCACTGCAGTTTTCATCAAGATGAGGTTTCAAGGGCTGAAACTAATAGCTATCACAAAAGCTATCAAAATTATATTAAAAGACACAGTATTGCACTTTCTACTTAGGTCTTTCATCCAAGGATCCCAGTGCACATTACAAATACCAAGCTGGGCACTTTCCACTAATGCTGCTTCACTCTCCAAGGTTTGCACCTTTAATGCCACCCATCTCTCCTACAGCTTTGATTTCTTTTCTCATCTTTTCCTCTACTCAATTTCTTCCAGAGCTTACATATACTTTTTCTATTCCTGAACGCTTTGAGATAAAAATCCAGCTTTCTCTCCATATCTCTTGGCTTCTTCACATCCTCCCTGACCACCACAGACCCTCCACTTGCTGTCAGCAGTGCTCTGAGCACCACCACTGCCGTTTGCAGATGCAGAGGGAGCACCACTCTTTCCATACTGCCACCTCAAACAATGGAACCCCTTTCCCTGCTGCAAGTGCTGGCGGTCCCTGCTGCCCTGGCCAAGGAGATCCTGTCCTGCTGGGGGTCGGCAGGGGCCAAATGTCTACACCTATGGGTAAATCACTTTGCCCACTGTTAAGGACAAGCAAATTTTCTTATATAGTGGAGGCACTGTGATGCTCTGTAAGTGGTTCCTATAGCAACTGTATCCAGGTGAAAATTCCTGCAAGAGCGCCCCTTCCCCCTTCCCTCTCCTCACCTCTCCTTTCTTTGCAGTGGTTTTTCATGGCAGGGGGTGAGAGAAAGGGATGATAACCAGGATGATTTAACTGCCTCAGTTGCCCACACAGAACACACAGTAAGTGCTGTTGCTGGGAGCATGTGCCCATGGGATCTTTTGGGCAGCTCACTGGCCAGTGGGGTGTCAGTGACCAGGAATGACCGATAAGTATGGACTGAGGAAACACCCTCATTTTGTGGAAGGAGTATATCCAATAATTCTTAAGGCATTGCAGAGGTGTTTATCTGACACCTTCATTTTATTGTACTTATCACCAAGATCCTGCTCTGTGCCCAGCAGCCCTGACATAAAAATTGCCACCTCCTTCCATAGCAAAATTATAATGGAGTGCTAAGCGAGGGAATTAAAAAGGTCTCCTGAGTGCAAGAAAGGAAAATCTACAGAATAAGTTGCTACAGCATCCAGAAGGGGAAAATACAGGCAACACCTCCCTGCTGTGAAGGAAGGACAAGGCTGTGCCTGTGTGGAGAGCTTTGCCCAGGACTTCCATTCAGCCCTCACGATGGGGGAATGGCCACACACTGAGGTCCCTTTTTGGGTCTGCTGTGCCCCTCCTATCATGTGGGGGTGGAATAGAGTTATCCTGACTTCAGCCAGCAAAGCTGACTGGGTAAGTGCAGATCAGCATCCTCAGCCCTTTATCCAAGCTAGCTGGCTTTGCCAAAGAGACACTTCAGGTGTGCCCAAGCCCTTTCTTTGGCAGCAGAGTCATAGGACAATGTTCAGGAATGTGTTATGGTAAGAAACAGCTCTTGGGATGTCGGCACCATCAACAGAAAAATTGATTTCCCAGCCATGTTCAACAGCTGGAGGAAATCTTGTAGGTGATAACAAAGCTTAGGCAGCACTGAGTTTTGTTTGGACAAAATTACAAGCAGGAACGGGGATAATGCATAGGTTATCACAGATCTGCTTTGCTGGTGTCTTTGCACAGGTTATTGGACCTCAAGCATTTCTCCAGCTGAAAGGACTAAAAATGTACCTTCATTCAAACAAAAAGTTATAGTTCTGAAACAGCAAGAGCAGTTAGGAGCTGTAAGAAGAACAAATTGTGTTCACAGTCACAACAAATATATAAAAATTTGCAACACTGAATTTGGTTACATATTTGATCACTTTCTGATAGAGACAGTGAAAAACATCCTATTGGTGTCAGTTTCCACAGGTCCAGAAATTGTTATTTCTTCTAGCAATCATACGAGCTATGTGGTAGTTGCAATATATGAGCAAAAAATCACAAGAAGCTACACAAACTAACAATTTCAGTGTCATGTCTCATACTCAGATCTGAAGCTTCTCAGGGTTTAGATCTCTGTCATCTTTAGCCCATGCTGCTCACAGTAGCTATTTGATGTTGGCAAATTACTGACACACTCATATCCTCTGAGAAATTGCTGAAAACTCTGAACAGCCCCACAGCCAGTGTTGAGGGTTAGGTTTCCCTTTCCTTGCCCCACTGGCCTCCATTAGGACACAAACACAGTTGTGTCCTGTATCCTGTATCCTGCAGGGCTTCATCCTGACCCAGCCGGTGCAGAGACCTGAGTTTCTCGCTCCTTGCTGCCCGCCTGCACCTGCTCACAGAGGCACACGGGGTGCCCAAGGTGTGGCTGTGCCCAAGGTGCTAGAACAAAGGTGCCAGCAGACATCCAGCACAGAGGTGGTCAACCCTAGAACAGCTCTGTCTCTTCTGCGGAGCCACTCTGTGGGACAACCTGTACAGCCAGAGGAATGTCTTCCGAAACTCTGCCAGTGCTGTGTGCTCAAACCATACACAGCCAGACTATGGATTAGCTTACTATTCGAGGATGAAGAGGGAGAGACTCTGTGTCAACACATTATCACTTACCTCTCATGGGGAGAGGGATGGATTTTTCTGGTTTTCTACTCAGGATTCTTTCTTAGGTCCCAGTAAAGAACCACCTCTAACTTTCTACAACTTTAAGTAGACCATACTATTCTGACCTGATGCCCTCTATGGGATCACAGGATAATTTAGGATGATAGAGAGCTCAGCAGATTTCAATCCAGCCTCCAGTTCACAGCAGGGTCAGCTTGAGATGAGATGAGATGAGATGAGATGAGATGAGATGAGATGAGATGAGATGAGATGAGATGAGATGAGATGAGATTGCTCAGAGCTTTATCCAGCCAGATTTTTAACCTCTCCTGGGGTGGAGCCTGCAGAGACATCCTGGGAAACCTGCTCCAGTTCTTGTCAAGGACTGAGAAGGTTCAATCCATTGACATTTTAGGGGCTCTGAAAACTTCACAATCTGTAGTGGAGTAGGTCTAGTGAGAGAAAATGTCTTGTGAAAGAAGGAGGCCAAGAAGAGACCAAGGAAAGGATACCTAGAATAAGCTCAAAATAAATGGCAGTGGGTCTTATCTCTTTAAATCTAAAAAAAAAGACCAGATACCCTTCCTTTGGGCTCCCACTTGTAAAGCCTGGTGCCCTCAATTCATAGTTTGCCATTGCATCACTGAAATTAAAAGTCCTCTTTCTCCTGCTTGTAAGAGAAAATAAGGAGTGATTTTTGCTCAACTTAAAAAATTGCAAGAGGAAACATCTTGATCAGAATCTGTAGAATATATAAGGGAATTACTGAATGATCTTTAAAACTAGCTGAAAAAAACTGAAAGTCTCTGCTGTTCTGAACTGTGCTGTCAGGTCTCCCCAAGGACTGCCACCCTTGGGGTAATTGTGATATATCATGCATTGCTTGACACATCATGAAACAGGAGGAGCAGCATAGCCTCCAGAGACTGAGAAGTAGAAGCCCCAGACAAGCAAAAGGTTTTTTTTTTAAGGAACTCAAAAATAAAAGCCAGAAAAATTATTCTGAAAATACCTGAAGAGCTGTGGCCTGGCATCTCCAGTCTGTCTTCTGTCACACTTTCCCCTCTGCTCTGCTTCATTGTACCCACTGACAGTGTGGCTGTTGCCTGCTTCATTGCTTCAAACTAATTTTTGATGCAAAAGATGTTGCAGCAGTGGAGACACTGTGATGATCCTGTTGCTGTCACAAAGTGAGGGACAGCTCTCCAGCTAAGCATGGTTTTACAAGCCATATTTAGAAGGCTCATACTACGGCTGAGTAGTAGAGTTATCAGCAGAGAAATCAGAGCCATACTGTGGCTGCAGAGTCCTGAGGCCAGTCACAACCCAAGTAAAACCAAGAAGCAATCTGTAGGTGCAGCAAGAAAAATGGGCCAGCACTAGATGGATGGTCTGGGAATCTCACTTTGTTATAACATTGAATATCCCAGACATGTGCTGTCCTTCATGGGAGCCGAAAGACCACTGACTGGTGTGCCCCAAAAGGAGCCAGCCAACGTCGTCCTCTGTGTCAGCAGACTCTGCCCCATGACTCCTGCCAAGACTGGGGCCTTGAGAAGGCAAAGCAAAAGAGAAGCATCCTTTTTGGCTCAGTTGATTAGAGCATGGTACAAATAACACCAAGCCCACAGTTTCAATCCTTGTATGGGTCATTCACTTAAGAGCTGGACTTGATGATCTCTGTGGGTCCCTTTCAACTCAGAATATTCTGTGATCTGTGACTTTTTTTGTGCAGGTTTATGGCTAAGACAGGAAATAGAGGCAGCAATCACATGCCCTTAGGAAGAAATGCCCTTCTGGCAATGATGCATCTATCTAGACTCCCATGGCTGTAAGTGGGAATTGTCAGGCTGGGAAGGTTACAAGCTTTCTGCATAGTAAAACATGCCTGCACCATTTTCTATTTATGTGGGACCAGCAAAGGGAGGACTGGTGAGAGGGGTGAAGGGGGCTCTCGGGAAATAGAAAACAGCAGGAAAGCTGGATTTTCTTTGCTACGCTATGCAAATAAAGCAAGCGAACATGACTCTGAAATTGAGCTGATAAATCTGATTCTGATTTCTCAAGAAGGCTTCTCTTTCCGACCTGACAATATACACGTGCATTGCAGTGGAGACAAATTACTTTCCACAAATTAAAATCTTGCCAATTCATTTTTATAGTTTACCTGCCATCTCACCACCAACATGATTGTTTGACAATTGAATGATGCTTTAGATATGTGCAAATAAAACATGTCAAAACACCCAAAACTGAGGGATCAGAGTTTTTTTCCACATGCAGCAGCCAAGCTGGTGCCACCAGGTTCATTCCATACAGCAGTGGTCAGTAACAAACATTGCATTGCAAGGAGAAGGAATAACCTGAGTCTTGGCAAACTGTGTGCCTGTAAGAGCAACATTTGGATTCAGCCATGCTGGAAGCTTGCCATAGCTCAGGGAAAATGTGTGTGAAATGGCTGGAATTAAAAAAGAGCCTTTAAATTAACCTCGGCTTTTCAACACATGTTTTTGGCTTTGGAGCTGAGTAACTTTATCGACTCTGAAGAATATACATAATCATTTTGACACAGAGGGAGCAGAGAGTGAGAAATTACCATAAGTGCAGCCAAATATTGGCTGTTTCTGAGTAGTTGGCTGTGAACTTTTCCTAAGATGCTGGAAATTGATCTGGGAGAAGTTTTCTGCACAGTCCAGACCCTGTGTTGGTGTTTGCTCAGTACGCTAGGAACAAAAGTCCTGTTGACTTTCCAGACATAGTGCTGGAGATTCCTGCTCCATCACAAGACATCCTCACATTCACAAAGAGCACATCATCATCTTTGTTCCTCACTGAGCTCTTGCATTTGCTGGCACTTACTCAGTACTGGTAGACCAGTAATGTTTTTTTAGTTTCCAAGTGCCTTTTAGCATCATTGAAAATTCCTTACTCAGTTCAGGACTATTTCTTAGTGCTTCCATCTAATCTACCTCCTCTGGGCTGAAGGTTCTTATTCTGCTGCACACCTGTGCAGCATCATCTTCTGACACTGCAGCCACCAGCCATCACTCCTGATTCACTGGACAGCACTGAGCAGATGACTCAGAATTCATCTTTGATTTCCCTTCACCTCAACTGCAGATAGCAGTTTTCCGTTAGTCCTGGCTCTCAGCCGGCATCACAGCCCCTGCCCCTGTGGACCAATGGCTCGAACGCCTGGGGATGCTGGCAGACACACCCTGGACTCGTGGTGATGGCAGGGCCCTGGCGGCTTCTCCTTGGAGGGGTCGGCTCTGCAGCACAAGAGACGGGAGGTGTTGGGACATGCAGATGGTGGCGAGCATGTCTCAGTGGAAGATGTGTTGTTTTGCTGCCAAATGTTCTGTCTGCAACCACACCAGCTCAGAGCTCGAAGTGATTCACGTTGCCTCTGACCAGACTTCACTCTGAAGGTGTTTCTGTGATTTTGGTTTTGGCAAATACCACAGAGACCTACCCTCAGAAGCAGCTGTCATGTATTTTAGGTCATATTAGAGAGAAGTGAAGAACTAAAGTAAAAGACATCTAAAGTCTAACCTTAGTTTTTTATTTTTGTGTGGCGGGTTTTTAATTTCCACTTGCCTTTTCTCTCCTTAGTTTACTCTGGCATCAGCAGCAGAAATGCCAGACATCACAAGACAAATGGTTCTCCTGGTAGTTCAAGCCCAGAGGGCAGGACAAAATGCTGGAAATATGGCAAGGAAATCTGCAGTATATCATATCCACAAATTAAGCATCCCCCACTCAAAAGACTGCTTTCCTTCTGCCATAAAAGGTTTCTTATATTTTAGCATCAGTTGTCCCGACTACAAGTTTTGACCTGGTTCCAACCTGTCAAATCTACAGAAAAAACCACATGATTCTTTATATCCAGCTCCAAGGTACTCTGCATCACATACAAATCAATTGCAAATTAGCAAAAATTTGGTGTGGAACCTTTAATTATTTTGAGGGAAAATTTGTTTGATTTTAACAATTTAAAGGGCATATGAAAAATTAAGATATTTTTAGGAATCATGGGTATTTAGGAAGATCACCTAACGCAAAGTAGCTTCAAAGGTTTCTGAATTCTCAGCTATGATGAGAAAACATGGTTTTTTCTCAGAAAAGTTTGTAAGCACAATTGTTAACAAAAACCAATGATAAAGCATCAATATTCTTGGAAGAATGTCGTATAAATCAAAATGGTGTATATGCTCTGCAGTTACCCATGTTTGTGGGCCAGGTTTCTGCAAACTGTAAGCACAGACCTTGACTCAGATATTAAAAATAAATAATTGTACAACTTCAGTCCCCCACTGAGCCTAGACTCTCTTGCACAAGCCTTACTGGGCCTTTTGTTTACTCTCCTCTGTAGTTTAGGTTTGTGTTTGTGTAAATCAGGTTTTCTTTGTGAAAACATTACTATTGTGCAGACAAATAGACTTTATAGGGAGTCACCCTTCACCTGACAGATTAAATAGCAGTTCTGTTTTACAAAATACACTCTGTAAATGTCTTTACATATGGAAAAACATTTTCCCATGTCTATAAAAAACTCTAATGTGACTGAAGACCCAGAGTAAAGAAGGCAGTACCAGTCCTAAGAGTAAGGATAACTGACTACAGTTAGATATTCAGCTTTTTTGTTTAATTATACCCAAAGCACTTTATAGTTGAAATTGTATTTAGCAATCAGACTAGAGAAATCTTTTGTTTTTCAAAATAATTTCAATGGAAAGTATTTTAGTTCTTCAAGAAATTAAAAGAAACAGAAATTAATTTTTTCCCCACTGAGCTCCTGACTCATAAAAAGGTACATGATTTTGGTTTTGATAAATAACCATAGTAATGCAGAATGTTATATTATCTTTGAAACTACTTGGAATAGACAATACTGTAAGTACAGCACAGAGGACATATTCTCTGCTCTTCATCTGAAAAATGAAAGCTATTTAGTACTTTGTAAAACATGTTAAATGGAGTTTTCTCTCTCTTGGAAATAGCTATTTTTCTTCACTCTGTGCAGGTGGAATGTTTGAAAATTGCATAAGACAGGCAATTTTGGAACTTCAACTTGGAGGACCAAATGTTAGCAAATCATTCTGAGTGGATCTGAGGTTTAAGGCTGCAATGTTATTCTTTGTGACAGTGGATACATTTTCTTTTTCACCTATTTACATATTCACAGTTAGAAATGCATGGTAGTTATTGTGTAAAAGGGGTCTATTTAGGAAGAAAAGGCAGACACCATTTTTGAAAGCTGTTAGTCAAAGGGCATATATGCACCACAAGGTGTATAATGAAGCTTTAGCCAGGGATGTTGGCAGTGGAAAGTGAAGCTGGACAGCTGCAGAGAGCCCAAACAGAAAAAAAGAAAAGAGATGTCCAGGTCTTCACAGGCGGATGCTGAGTTCCTGTGGGTCATGATGCAGTAGAAAACCATTTGTCATGTAGAAGGTGAAGTAGTTCAACTCTGTTTCTCAACAAGTTCATATTGCATTTACTCAGGAAAGCAATAGCCCATTTTGGTGAGCACAAAACATCCCATCCAGGGGTCTCTTTTTGTCCCTTCATTTCTGTGAAGATCTTAGGCCAGGGAAGGAGTTATAGTTGTGGAGACACTACAGTTTGTGCAACTGAGGTTCTATTTTAGGTGGAGGGTTGTGACTGTCATTATTTCATTCTCACTGGCATTTCTACTCCTATCTTCCCTACACAACCAGCTCTGCTGCTTTTGGGAAACTCCCTGGTGCTCCTCTGAGTGAAATGTCCAAGTATTGCCACAGGAGTGTGTGCTAAGGGCTGGTCTCCACACCTTGGTGGCTCAAGCATGAAAGTGTAGATTGTGACTATAAAGTGACATGACAGGATAAAAATTATTTAGCTACATGGTTGAGTTTTTTAATAATAGTTTTGTTTTGCTACGAGTAAATCATAGTAATGATGGTAGAAACTGCTTAAACACCCAGGAGCACTACATCAGCTTGGAGTTACAGCTCACCCCACTCAGCACCCAGTGGAGTGTGCTACGGATCCAGTCTCCATCTGGGCACCTCTCCTATAGATACCACCATGGCACAAGACCACACCAGGTACTCAGGGGTAACAGAAACAGCAATGAAGAGGGTACCTCAGCTTTGGGGTCAAAATCTAATATTAAAGGAGCCAAGAAGTACTTTTGATAGAGGTGTTGTATTTTCCCATTACCAGTATGTTAGATCTTTAATAAAAAATTTAGTAAAAGGATTACTGCCAGAGACAAACATGGATATCTGTATGTAGAATTACCTCTGTTTCCTCTAGCAGTGTTACTAGTCTACCTCAGCTTCTTCTTTCCATCCCGGCTGAAGCTACAGACTGCTCACTCTTCTAGTTTAAAAGTCCCAGCCACTGTCTGTGATGACTATAGTTAATATCCAGAGCATTAAACAAATCAGTCTGTGTGGACTTTGGAAGAAAAGGCATCTGAGTTTGAATGCAAAGGCCAGTTCTGGATAAACCTGGGGTCTCCACTCATACAGAGCCACATCTGTGATAATTGGAGCTGAAATGGAAGATTTAACCTCTGAGGCCAATAGAGACCAAAATGATGAAAGGATTTTTTAGTTGTGAAAAGACGGATCAAGAGTTTTACTAAATTCTGGGTTGGAGGAAATGTTGAAAATTGCCTCTGCTCTGAATTTGGGACATTTCAGACTGAAGCAGGTGTGCCTCACATCTTGAACATTTCACGTGTTCATTTCATTCCCTTTATTTTCAATTCCCATTCCCTCATATTTTATTTACATGTTTCTTCCAGCAATATGATAGCATAAAACAGCCAAGTAACAAAGCTTCTCTCTAAATGCCTGATTTAAATAAAGCATCCATTAATTTCTGAACCAGTAGTGATACAACATAAAACAGTACATTATTTTTCAGAATCTGGTTCTGCAAACATTAGACCATTTGACTAAAATATTCCTAATGTATAAATAAAGTCACTCTTGTGCATTAGTGTTTTCAGGCTCAAAGCTTTAGTGCGTTATTTTAGAGTACAAATATTTTCCAGGGTAAAAAATATAAACGCTACTATATTTAAGTCCTCACTAAAATGAAGCACAAAAGAAGTGATGAAGGCTTTTCTTCTTGCTAAAGGACTTCTACCAATTTTAACAGAACATCCTTAATATATACCTAGAATATTATGTGTATAGTAGGTTGCTACTCTGTAATTGGTTTGGCTGATTACAATGATTACACTAAGTTGGCACAATAGTAGAGCTACCTGGTGAAAGTACTTCTGCAGAGCCCACAGAAATCTGCTCACTGAAGATCATATTGTGTGTTTGGAGGTCAGAAATTCTGATTTACAAGAATGACAGCTTTTTAACTTTGTTTACATTTCTTTCAAAAATAAAGCTGACTATCTTCCAAGAGCTTCTTAAAATAAATTTACAAAACCTTTTCCTATGGACTGAGATATTCCTTTTGCCAAACTTTTAGAGACAGTGTTATCTCTTGTATGGGCTAATCCAAGAGAGGTTATTTCAAAACACATTAAAGAAGTAACACTTTGCTCTCTGCATGTGAAACAGGAAGCGTTTAACACCACCGGACTTGTCTGTGATCTGGACAGCGCATTTGCAGAGGTGATCCCCTTTGCTGGAGCTGCATTCTTCCACAGAGTGTTCGCTGCACTTTGGCAAGCATCACTGGGAGGAAGGAGCAAGAGGTGAGTCCACACCAGCCATGCCTGCCCCCCGTGTGAGGGGCAAACTTGTGCACCTCTGCACTCAGACTTCTTTTTAACGCGTAGATGCAACAAAGAAGAAAGTAACACCACACAGCACCTCTTCCCAACACACATCCCTCTCTGGCAAAGAGGGCAGATCACTAATGGATGGTTATGAAATGTTATGAAAGTTCCAGCATCCTGCCAATGGGGATCCCTCTGCATGTGAGTGCATTGCACCCCTTTTTAAGAATTGAATGGCTACCCACTGTGCCCCCAGATGCAGGTTGCCAACGGCTTTCTGTTGGCAAGAGGGAGAAACACCCTTACTCCACTGTGGGGAGGGTTAATTTGTTTTTAGCAAGCAATGACTACCCTAATGTTTTCCAAGAGAGGAAATGAACCTCCAATTAATTATGACACTTGATTAGGTTACTTAAATTGCTGAATTTCCAGCAAAATCAGCAGTGCCAACTCCCCTACAACAGATGTGTGATTCAATGGCCCTTATAGTAATGCAGCTCTGCACACTTCCTGTTTTATGGACATTCCCTTTTCTGTTACTCAACTTCCATCTCATTACCAGGAGGGTGAATTTCCACCTTGTGACTTCACAATCTTATTTGAGCATTGTTCTGGTGATCACCCAGTGATTTTTAGGCAGATTTTATTTCCTTGAAATGCTAATGCATTCCTGATGAAAATAAATCCAGGCCTGTGACTATAATACTGCCTTTGGTCAGTTTTATGTCAATTGAAACAGAAATACAACTTCAAAGCCATTGAAGCAATGGGTGACTATGCAAGGGAACATTGGCCTCCAATAACATAAAAGACCACTTTAATTGGAAAGTCTCATAGGAATTTCTTCTGATCATTAATAGCATGTAATTTCCTTATTTGCAAATCGTAAGAGTGACAGTGGTAGTAGTAAAGCGGAATATTGAAAGTGGTGCACTGTGCTGTCATGGTGCTAACCCTGCTGAAAAGCCAAGGTCTGTTCTTCTCCACACCCCAATGCCTTTGCCCCCTCTGGGGTGGCAGCTGAGGGGAGCCTGCAGGTCCCCTCCACTCTTTGGTGTCCTGGAGCTCTGTGCACCTCCCTCCAGCCTGACACCCCTTCCCATAATTTTCCCCATTTCTGAGCAGGGGATAGTTTTTAATTTACACACTAGAAATGAAAAATCTGTGGGCAATTACATATACCACGTTCCCTGATGGAAGTGAAAGGACAGATGGCAGATTGGAAGACGTAGGGTCTATGGGAGGTGTAACAATATATGGACCCATCTGGGTTGCACTGAGATCAAAGCTCTCCTGTGGTCTGAAACCCTATTAAAAGACAGTTCTGGCAACCTGAGCAAGACTGTTTTGGTAGAAAAAAGCAGAAAATGAGGCATCTTTTATGAGAAGGTACAAATTTCAGATACATAAATGTTGGGTGATTGAAAATAGTGAGAACAATGTTGCTATAAATTCAGCAAACTTTACCATAGAAAAATGACCAACAGGGTCTCAGGCTGTGAATTCCTTAAAACAGCAGAAATAGGTGAATAGGTGGTGTGGGATTAGGAAAAAAAAAAAAAAAAAAAA
>VYZT01012478.1:44834-59987 GCA_013400735.1 Pomatostomus ruficeps
AGAAACAACGGGGAGTGGGGTGGAATTTTCCAGTTATTACTATTTCCTCAACATAAACCCAGGAACTCCTGAAACTCTGCATGACAAGTGACAAAGGCCCTGCCTGGCAAATCAGTGGTGGCTCTGGCTGCCACTCCTACACCCAGAGCACAGAGCCTCCACTGGTGGGTGGTAGGCAGGGGTGTGGAAGGGGACCTCCACCCACCCAGCTGCTCCCTGCCATTGGATAAAAGGGGTTGTTGGTAACCCTGTAGTCTCCTGCTCTCTGCTGTGTTTACCCTAATCTCAGATCAGAATGTAGCTCAGTAAGATACATTCCTGCAGAGACTTTTGGCTTCAGGAACTAAAGATTTTCTGAAAACCAATCATTTCTGTCCAGAGATGTTGTGGCTAAGACCACAGGGTGTGCCCAGGTGGGGACATGCAACAGCTTGCACAACAAGGTGTCCTTGGAAAACCAGCAACTATTTCCAACATTTCAGAGCAAGCAAAACCAGAACACCCTCCTGAAGGAGGAGTATCTACTCATGGGAAGGTTTCTCCACAAAGGACATCCAACTGGGAGCTTGCCATCCCTTTCTAAAATAGGTATGTTGACATAGAGAGGCACAGCCCAGGCCCTGGTGCCGCTCTGCATACCAGGCACTGGCGAAACACAGCACTCAGGCACAGGGAGCGGGCACAACTGTTCATCCTGATGCAACAGGTACCTCCCTGGGAACACCGGATCCTTTGCCTCTGAGGTAGTCACAGCCTGGATTTAATCTTTCTTACCCTCTTCAGTTCAGTGGCTGTTACCCTCTTCTGCATTTTCACATCTTTCTCGATGTCTCTACAATTACATTTTTCTTTTTTCAAGCTCACTAAAACCATATTTGACTTACCCCACTCCCTCCCAAAAGAATCAATATATTTGTTTTCAAGATGTTCCAGAGGTAGATTAAAGAGGTTCAACCTCTTTCATGAACATTGGGCAGTTTCCCTAATCACTTGAAGCTTCAGTAAGAGCAATCAGTGGTGAGGATTAATGGTGCTCACTACAGAGCTGATTCTGAAGTGCCTCAAACGATCACTGTTGCTTGTCACTTACTGTAGCTACAAGAGTCACCAGCTTGCACCATGGAGATATCCACACATGAAGGCAAAAATGCTTCTCCACAGCCATTTCCCCACTCAAAACAGGAGACCTGTGTCTACCTGCTTGCAGCACTAGTGGCATG
The DNA here is from genome assembly GCA_013400735.1 of Pomatostomus ruficeps. Lineage (NCBI taxonomy): Eukaryota > Metazoa > Chordata > Aves > Passeriformes > Timaliidae > Pomatostomus > Pomatostomus ruficeps. The sequence goes on from VYZT01012478.1 coordinate 46,055, forward strand.
TCTCTGAGAGGCAGCTCTGGCTGTAGGGATACTCCTCCCAGCCAGACTCTCCCCACAGCTGACACCTCTGGGCACAGAGCCTCTGGTCTGGCCTCTCACAGTTGCTCTTCAGGCATGTGGCACCTTCACCATATTAAGATGGTTTTGTTCCATGACAACTTTGTGCTGTGTTGTCAATATGCACAATAGTCTTACTGTGGGGAATCTCTCTTGAGTCAGCTCCATGGTTCTTCCTTGACTCCTTCTCTTGCTTTCAAAATCTTTTTTGGAAATTGCAAAGGTGAGCCCAGCATGAGACTCTTCCACCTGCTGGAACTGGCTTCAGCAAAACCGAGGAGGAAGTGCCCTGAGTGCTCTTGTTAATATGACTTCCTAGGGGAAAAATCACTTTTATGTTCCCAATTCACAGAGCTGAAGCTCACAATATGGTTCCAGCAGGATGGACCCCAACCACTGGACTCCACCTCCTTGGAAACATTGAATATCTGAGATTTTGTACACCTTGCTCAGTATTTTGAAACTTTGTAAGGAATTTCAATCTAGTTAAGACCTTGTATTTAAATCTCTGTCTCTGCAGCCTTCTGAAGGAGGAAGGAAAGGAGTCCCACAGCCCTCACACACAGGGGGACCCAGTAGTCCAGTGGGGCCTGGGTAACAGCTCCATATACACCACAAACAACCCTATGGTGATTTTTTGGGTCCATGGCTGCAAGATCATTTTTACCCCATGTTCTCAGGCTCCACATTCTGATCACACATCAATGTGGAATTGACAAACACCCTTGGATATCAATGAAGCAAAACCAGAGGAGACAGAGATCTGGGAGGCAAACTGCCTGATTTAGTGCCTTCTGTCATGGAAGCGGTTAGAGATGGCACAACATAAACTCATGTCACATGCAGTTACCCAACAGCAAAAATCACTGCAGTGCTGAGCAGAAGGACAACAGGAAAGCTATGGTGAGGAAGGACTGAAACTCTCGTCTGTCCTTATCCCCTTTAACGTACCTATATTTCCATCCTGCCATTCCTACATTGCATCTATACTATCTCTCTCTCAGCCATCACAAAGCATCAAGAAGAATCTTGATTACCAGTTCCATGGTGGGCAGACCACTAAGTCTGAGAGTGGTTCAGTTCAGAACCTGCTGCAAAAATGTACAACATAGATGTGTCTGACTTGAGCTTCCAGTTTCTCACTCTTGATCTGCCTTTATAGTGAGGTAAAAAAACCCCATCTCCTTATAAGACAATTTTCTTCATAAAGGACCTTGAGAACTGTGATTAGATCACCATTCAACTGTTTCCTAGATGACACAAACTGACCAAGTTCCCTATGCCTTTCAGGTATGCCGTTCTTCAGGTTAGGAAAAGAACTCATTTCACGTCAGCCTTTTCAATCCAGATGCAACCTGGATCCAGTCCAATTTATCCACTGAAGCAGAAGCAGTGTCCCTTGCTTCCTCCTAACTTCTTCACTCAGGAGACTCCTCTTTACTGCCTTCTGCCTGACCCCAAACATCCACTATTTGTGGTTTTTTACCAATGGCCATCACAACCCACTCCATCCTCTCCTGCAGAGAATTCTGTGTGTTGTTTCAGTCTCACTGACAGTGTCAGGGCAGGAAGGCCATGGTTGATGCTATGCTTGTAAAAGCACCATGCATGCCCATTCTGACAGAGGGATACTGCTAATAAAGGGTGTGTTTTCTCAATAAACAATACAACCTGCAAGCCCTAGATATCTGTATAACATCAAAGTTATTTTTAAAAAGAACAGCAATTGCTAAATATTCCACAGGAACCGCAAAAATAAAGAAGCCTATTTATAAATGTAATATATATATTCTATTTAAGATGAGTCATGCAGTTTCTGCAGCTCCATCAAGTTGCAATCAAATCTCTACTCATTGGTTTTATTACTCTTAATTACCTTTAACTGCTATAATTCCTCTAAGGCTGGCTTACCCCATGCCAGACCGTCTTTGTGGTACAGACAGCAAGCATCTACAAAAGGAGCAGACAGGCTCTAATGAGGCAAGCTTCAGCCTAGAAATGCCTAGAAATGACATCCTGGGAGAGATGTACAGTACCATTGTAATCTTACTCATGCTCACAGGCAGTTAAACACTATTTTGCTCTCTCTTCTAATGGACATTGATCATAGAGTAGCAGAGCAAGGAACAGAATCCAGTGCACATTTTAGTGAAATCCCTTAAGTTTCTTAGCAGCTAATACTTCATCTGTGAAATGTCAAAGTCGGAGGCTGGGAGAAAGTCACATTGCTAGACTGAAGCTGAGGCTCCCAGTAGGCAACACACAGTAGTGCCCATCTGGCTGTCACCTCTGTACTGCCCATTTCTCTTCTGAGGTACCAGGGATCAGCTGCAGCCAGAACTTGGCTCTGAAAAGCCACATTTGGTTGCAGCACCAAGTGCTGAGGAGCTGGGCCCTCCCTGCAGCAGGAGACCCAGAGAACTGAGGTCATACCTGTCGGATTAAGTCTGTTTTGCACAGCACCCTCTGCAATTTTAATATGGCCCAGGAAAAAAAAGAAAATAATATATCCTAAAAAGCCACTGGAGCAATAGTCTTGAAATGGATCCATCTATGTGACTTGTTACATTAGAGGTCTTGCCATTTCACACCTATAACTTGGAGTGAATTGCCCTTTACAGTGATTCAACCTGTGATGTGCTCACATACCCTCTCAGATGCTGATTCTGCTTAGGAGGGATTTTTACCCTTTCCCATTTTAACCTTCAGAGAGAAAACAGGATGCCATGGTTTCCTCTTTGCCCTCATGTCCTTCTGGGATCCTCCTCCCTGGCTAACTGCCAGCCAAAAAGAGAATGTGCTTGGGTCTCAGCTCTGCCAGCTCACGGTCACCTGCACAGAGGGCACAACGGGCAGCTTGGGAAGGGAGGAGGAAAGCTAACACCTTAAACACTTCAGAGTAAGATTGACCAAACTCTTCTCCCAGAGTTTATGCTTCTTTGTGCATTTCTGGCCTGAACTGGATCTCTTTGGTGTAAGAAAGCAGTAGTGAGCTGAGCACAAACAGAATCATTGCACTTTTGTTTTCTGGATATGCTGTTACCACCCAGCCACCCCACTGCTTTCCCTGAGGGAAAAGTGGCTGATAACATCAGTTTGTTACCCAAGTCTTGAAAAACAGGGTCCAAACATTACTGCCAGCTGGACAGTAACACTGAACAGCCCGGTGACTGGGACAATTCCTCGTGTTAATCTCTTTTAGAGGCTTGAGTTGTACAGTTCCACCACATCTTATTTGGACACTGCAAACCAATACCACGAGGAAGGGGAACACAGCCCATCACTCACGCTCCCTCCCCAGCTGCCCTATCTTGCCCTTACATCTCACAGACTACCAGCTCCCTCGGGAAGGAAGGGATTTTATTTTGCACATGGCAGGAGGGACCCAAGGCAGGTGAGGTAGCTGAAACATTGGCAGGGCTGGTTTCGCCTCCCGGGTGAGTCACCGAGCGGCCGTGTCTCCATCAGGTGCAGTGCAAATCCAGACCGTGCCTGTAATTTTCATTAGGAGCCTTGAGCTCACTGCAGGAAAGATGAAAAGGGCTGGTCATTATCCATTACATGTGACCCATTCACTTGCTGATGGGCTGGTTTTCATCTCCCCGCCCTGCCTGTAGGCAAGCATCCCCCAATACCCTAATCTGCGTTTTTGTTCTCCACCATTTATTTTCCTAGGAGCCTTGTCAATACTGGCTCCATTCCTTTCCCATGCCTCCCAGCGCTGCAGATTCAGAAGCCTGAAAGGGTTCCAGCTCACGGTAACAAATTCCAGAAAGTCTGACCGCTTATTATAAAGCCAGTGTAGGAAGGATTTGAGAAAAGTAGGATGTAACAAAAGAAATGGGTAAATGCAGAGCACACAGCCTGGAAACGCTCGAAGGTGAACAGGAAGGAGAGGTGGGGGCATTTGGAAGCCCATTAAATGAGAACTTATCATCCGATTTATGTAAATCACTTCAAATGGCTTCATTTATTAAAAGTATTAAGCTGTGTAACTGTTTGTCTTTGGTCCCCTAATTTGGTTGCTAATGTCTAAAACAACTGTTGAAATTAATTTGAAATTAATGTTCCTATATAATTACTTAATGAATCTCACATTCACTGCCCTTAGCTCTCAGCTGACAAAGGATCTCACCCGCTGCATATAAGAGCAGAATACTGACTGTGATTTTAAAACGGTTGCTAAATTATAGTTTGCAAATATTTTACATTTATATCACACACTTCATCTTGAAGGATCTCACTGTGTTTGAAATGTTACATAACATTTATTCTTTAGTAAAATTCCACCACAAAAACTTTCTGGGCATCAATCTTCTTATTTCCCTGCATGCCTTGAAATTAAATCAAATTTAGCTGTATCATTATGCAAACAAAAAATCATACCTGTACTAAAAGATTATTAATAGTGCTGTAAAGTCAGACAGTTAAAAGGTAGAAAACGCTGGAACTATGTGCAATATAAAGTCCTTTTTCCATGCATATGTATTCTCTTAGCCTTTAATTTTATGATCACATATTTTCTTATATGTACCCCCTTCCCCAGGGGACTTATTAGTCCTTGTTAGTGTTCAAAAAAAAACAGGGTAAGAAAAAAAAGGTTCAAGGAAAAGGTAGCCACTTTTGGAGTCCTTGTTTCATTCCTTACAAAAACTGCAAAGGTTGTAATGCATGTGCCTCCTTTTCTGGGTGGCTGACTTGGTACCCCATAAATCCTGATCAGCAGAAATGCTGAATACGCACAGCAGTAACTGAAGCTAAAGAAACATCTGAACATGCAGAGCATTTTACATACTACCAAACCCAGTGAAAGATGAGGTCCTGAGGTCCCACACTTAAAATAATCGTACACTTCAAAGAGGGGAAAACACTTCTACCTCTCCCAGGGACTGTGGAAAATTTATTTGAGCAATTGCAAGACAGCCAGACTGCTGTGTTATGGAGACCGATATTTACTCATTCTGTACAGCACAACGTGGACATGGTGCAGCAGGAGGGGAACAGGACACAGTGTGACCCAGCAGCAGAAAATACGTGGGGAAGCTGTCGGTGCTGTTGCACAAGATAGCAAGGGAGGCAGGGGCCAGGGTGAAAATAGCAAAGGCTATTCTGAAACAAAAGAGTTGAACGGAAGGCCTTCCAAACAGCCTTACTTTGGACTGCTCACCATTTCGAGTGCTTATCTGTGCCTTTGCATCTCTTCTTAGGTGTGTATGGTTTCTTAAGGACCAAGGCAAAGCAGGAGTGCCAAACATTGGCAATCAGGAACCTTCCAGAGCTTTCCTCCAAGTCAGCTGAACAGTGCTTTGCCTTGAGACATCCTCAGCATCTAGGTCACAGCCAGTCAACCTCCCCACGCTGCAAAACACCTCTTCCTTCGTCAGGTAGAGGAGAGCTGTAGACATGTGTCCCACACCCAGCATGGCTCAGAGTAAGGATACTGGCCTTGAGTAAGAGTTCCACAGCTTAGCTGAGGGATGGGCTAGTGAGGAGGACAGGTCCCCAAACACAGGGCACATCAGCCTAAACCTCCTTCCCACAACTGGGAACAGAGACTACCCTGCAGCCCACACCCAGCCATCGCCACACACACCTCCACGTCCTGTCCTACTTTCTTAACTAGAAAGCCCAACCTCTGCTCTGCCCACATCTTTGCCAAACCTCCCTCTCTTCAACACATTCCCACCCGTGGCAGGCTGCAGATCTTCCTTCTGAAATCTTTGTCTTCTCTCAGCATGTTCTCCCTCACAACCCCAAAGTATTCCTATCTCCCACACTTCATGCATTCCTCAGCTAACATGGATCACTGCAACACCTCCAGGAATGACCTCCAAGGGAAACCTCTCCCAGCAAGGCCAACCTAAAAAACTCAAATCTCCAAGCACACAGGAATATAAGTTCCTTTTAAAGGTGAATAACAGGTACATTAGGGTGAATTATACTGTGACATCCTGGCCAACCACCTCAACTTTCCTCTTGAGCACCAAAGCTGTCAAAGATGAGCCAAAATGGGCAAAAAGTCTCTAGCTTATCTCAAAACCAGCTGAGTTTTAATATTTTTAGAAAGGAATCAGAAGTAAAAAGGTTCCCAAGTAATTTTTAAACTAGAAAGCATAAAAGGAACCATGTGATCACACAACAAACTTGAGAGGGGAAAATTAAGTGGTAAAAAATAATAGTGGTAATTATATTGGCCGTCAGCCCCCATGAAGTGTTTGATTTTGCATTAACCTACATTCTTGTAGCACTTTGCACAGGACTTATTTACTCTTTTGCAATACATTCCCTTAAGCAGACAGCATTACAAGACCAAATCATCAAACTGACCTTCAAAGCAGACTGCTCTCCCTTTTTTCCAGCTGGAGTTTCATATCACGACCCAGCAGCTGAAGGTTAATACTGCAACAATGCAGAGCCACCAGACTGCCTCAGCCTAGGCTTCCCTTCCAATTCTGCTTTTGTGAAAAAAGAGGGAAAGATACTGATACAACTGAGGCTCAGCAAAAACAAAGCCTTCTTGCAGCAAAGATGCTTCTCCATCTCCATGGCTTCCTCCTGCTGCTTGCAATAGATGGGACAAGGCTGCTTAGTCAGGTTTCCAGAGTCCTGAAATGGAAAGCAGCTGTCCCTATCCAGATTGTACGAGACATTTCCACAATTATTTTGTCATCTTCTTTTGGTCAGCTGCATTACTCAACTTCTCAGTACTGATGTGTTAGTACCACCAGCAACCCCAGAACCATACAAACATACTTTTTTCTTAAACTTCCACTACCCTGAGGATGTCTCTATTGCTGTTTGCCACTCAGTACATAGACTTTACATTTGTTATGTGTCAAAATATGAACTCCAGGACTTTGTATTCTACTGAAGTGGGCTGCATGAGCCACACATCTCAATGTGAACAATTTACTCTAGGGCAAGCCTACTTGAAAAGTCTTCCCTTTCTTTTCCCAAGCAGCACAGAACTAGACAAACTGACACCATCTGAAACATTTAATTTTGCAGAACCATTCAGATGGCAATGGAAGTTCTGTGTCTTTACACAGCTATATTCAGAGAGCAGTAAGAGTCACAGTGAATCTTGCCTCCACCATTAAAATAACACCACCTAGTAACTTGGGGGAGGGGAAACTTCCTTGCATTTTGCATTAATAAGTGTCATTATAAGATATTCAGTTATTTAGTTAACAAGGTTAAATAACTGCATGTCCATCAACTATACCTTTATTCTGAAAGCTCACTTTAAGTAACAATTAAGTCTCTGTTTCTCTAGTGAACTGCTAAAAAGCAAGTAGCTTGTTCAAACTCCATGAGGATGTAACTATAGTTGCTCCTTTAATAAAAAACACTAATTTAATTTGAAGCCAGGGATACCATCTCCCTCTGTTTTTTGCATACACCAGCTTTAACAGCTCCTTTGGGGAGTGTTCATGGAAGTGGTAATAGGTGTGGTAATTTCCACTTTCTGTTTTCTAGTTCAGAGAGTAATTGAATCCAGTCACTACTGCGGTATCTTTCTGGCAAATCGTTGTTGGCCTCCATGAAACAAGTTGGAAGTTGATTCCCATTCTCAGCAGGAATGTTTAGGTGATACAGATGAACTGCTGTAACTGGCAAATTGGAGGCAATTTCAGCAGAGATTCCTAGACTTAAGTGCAAGAATAGAACTTCTTTCAACTCCAGAGAAGTCTTCTCTTTAACAGTCCTGAGAAATGACAGGACCAGATTGGAGAGTTTGGATTTCTGCTGTTGCAAGACACTTTGAAGTTTGTTTTATTAAACCAGCACTCACATGAAATGACTAAGGAAAAAACCCCAAGTCATTCTGAAATAAAATGTTGAGGCAAAACAAGCTTTATCACTCCCTAAAACGGCTTTCTATCTCTGCTGCATTTTAATTGGAATACACAAGTATTTTATTTCCTGTGACACCAACATTCATTAGTCTTCATTCTGGTTACACCTGTTTAGCTCCCCATGACAGCAGCTGGTGCAAGAGCATCAGCCACTGACAGAGCATTAGTGGCATTCTAGGCAGGTCCATGAAATCCACCACACAAGACATTTCAGAACCAAAATACAAGGTACCAGGTGAGTAGAGGCTGAATGTATGACTAGGCTAAGACTAAAAACTTTATTTTTTATACAAAACAATAATAAATCCAAGCGGATAATGAACTAAGTGTGTCTTCTCATTTTCCATCTTTTCTTCTTTTTGCAATAAAGTTCACAAGTTCAGTGTTAAACCACTTCATATTCTGCAAAAACTATGATGTTTCCATCTTGTATCCATGTTTTTCTAATTCAGCTCTGTATGGAAAAAAGACAGATGTATTGAAACACATAAACAATACTGTTAGATGTTTGATTTTTTAAAAATTTAACATACTACACGATATACAATCATTTTAAAATAGCAATGTCATACTGTTTTTTGATTCATACCAATAACCTTAACTTCACTCTAGTTCTTGAACTCCAGCTTCTTCTCAGCGAAAAAGTCAAATATTTGTTTTAATCACATTTATTGCCCTCTGACCCACCATATGGCACAAAGCAGCATCTATGTGCCTGCAACATCTCCAAACTCATCAGAATAACCAAAATATTATCTTATACATATTCTCAACAACTTTATAAATTATTCTCAAGATTTCCTTAACTCAAGCAAGCACACTATTCCATTTGATTTAAATGCATGTGCTTCCAACACAATTGTAAGCTCTTTCCTTGCTTTTAAAATAGTGCACTCTGGAATTTTTATTTAGGTCTTGGTCCAATACACCTTGCAGTGAACAATTTTGAGGGAAACAATTGCTTTGTTGTCCTTGTGGCCAGGACAGCAAGTCAGGAACTACAATTGTTATCACTCCTGCTCTGCCACCACTTTGCTTCTCACCTGCCTCTGAACACACCAGCCAGGATGCATCCTGTTTTAGCCCCTACGCTTTGCATATGTGTATGCAGATGCAGAAGTACAAATCTCTAAAAATATTTTGGGTTAGTTTGCACATTTAGTAGTAGGATTTTAAAAGTGGAGGAGTGCAGCATTTGCTTTCTAGAGGCGAAAGAAACATGCTACAACCAGGCAACACTGCAAACCACTACACAGTCACCAATACTGCACGCTGCAGCTAAGGCCAGTTATGGAAAGTTTGTCTAGATCATCTATGTCTATCAAGAATTATACTAGTTTTTGAAAGACTGTTTTGTTACATATCAACCTGTTTTGCAATATTACCGTTTAACTGCCTTTCAACAATACATGAAATAACTATACCAACAATTTCTTATGCAGAAGGTAGAAAAATAATTGCTTTCCCTGGAGTACAAGGGAGATCAACCCAGAAACTGTTTAAGCAGGCTGTATTACAGTTTTCTCCTCATGCAACATACTGAGGGATTAATTATAAAATCTGGCTTTGTTCTGAATGCTTGAAACAATTTAAGTTATAATTATGCGTCAGTAAAGGATTACTGAAACTACAAGTGACAAAGAGGATTAAGCAACTGGTTTAGAGGTACCCAAATTGCTATCACTTTTTTTAAAGCATGTAATTAACAATTACTCTGCTGTTGTTGCTCATAAACAGTATGTTCATCACACAGGAAACAACCTTAACGTTAATACAGATCACTAATCTCCAGAAAATTTGCCCATTTGGACAAAGAACAGCAGTGCTGATTTAAAGTACAGACATAAAACTGTAACATGCTTTGCACACCACATAGCACAAAGGGATAATCTTAGATGCCTTGCCATTAATCTTGGCAGTACAATTCAGAACTTTCACACATATATAAAAAAGTCATTAAAGAAGGATCCACTCATGTTAAATTGACAAAGTGTCAACTGTATCTCAGCTTTCCGTGATCTTTGCACTGTTTGCATAACAGAGCAAAATTCTGTCACCACAATGTCCTTATTAAAAGATGAAATGCTGATCAGTACTTCAGAGTCTTGTAATCCCTAAATCTGGTTCTAAAAGGCTTTAAATAGAAAAGCAGAAAGTAGAGCTTTCATTTATTTCCATTTCAGATCTTTATTTTTTTAAAGTAAGCAAACTTTCAGATATTAAGTAAACAACTCCATTTTAAGTATTTTACCTGTCTTCTAGAACAGTAAGTTTAAACAAAATTACCTTAACTGATTGGAGAAATCATCTTCTACGTTGTCATCATCCCAATTGTCTTCCCAGACATGTGCATCTTCATCTTCATCTAAACCAGTCCAATCTAAAGACAGAAAAGCAGGTCTAAATATTGCATGCTGCACTTCTTTGGTACAATGTCTTCCTGACCAATTAGCTCAGCCACAGGGAACGGCAGACTTCTGGTAAATTTAACAGAGAAGTCCGGATCACATTCAAGTGTTCGTGAGACAGAAAGATCTAAAACACACCTCACAATTTCTGGAATTACAACAAAAATGAAACTTGGTGGGAAAAAATCATTACACACTTCACATCATGGCTTGCGAGAATCAACATTAGTAAGAGATATTTTGCATACTTATGGATAAACTGTAGCATCATCCTTCCAGATTTGTATTTAAATACTTTTTTTCAGATTAAAAAAGTAAATATGTATCAGATGCTTTTGCCAAAACACAGAGACATTCTCTGTTCCCTCAAATCAGATGCAGTCAGTCTACGCATAAGTGACAAAAAATTATCTATGATGCAGAAGCAAAGGCAAATTGAGATAGGCATCTGCAAACAGCAGTTGATACCTCTAACCAGGTATTTCCAAGACCGCAAAAGCTGTCTTGCCTTTGTTACGAAAATTTTATGTCCATTTACTGACTTTATTTATATTTTTCCTATAATAAAGTAATCTGGCACATCACCCTTGACAAATTACTGATGACGCACTTTAATGTTTCATTATTAAAAAAAATTAAAATCAAACTAAATAGTTTAGAAAAATAATGAAATTGAAAGGCTCAGAACCACTACGAAAACATAAGTTGGCTTACTTTATCTTTTTTTTAGTTTCTCAGTTTATTCCTACTGAAAGACACACAGTTTTTCAAATGTTAACAAAAAAAGAAGCTCCCTAATTTTGACACCTGCAACTTTATATTTCTCAAAGTCTATTAGTGTATTTAAAGAGATAACACTGTTCTTCCCCTTCCATTCTGGTCAGTCATCTGCTGCCCATCCACAGAAAGCTTTGAGGACTAAGAGCTAAAGTAACATTAAACACTGATGGAGGTATGGGGGGAGCAGGGGAGAAAGTTAGTGGGGTAAAACATTAAAAACTAATTCACTGTGAACAGCTAACTTTCTAAGAATGAAGCCTGGTCTTTGCATTTTCTCCTCCTTTTTCTAATACTGACAGGCAACAAAAGTAATATTTGAGATTCACCAGGACAGGAAAATCCATTTGTCACTGATTAAAGACACACGTGTGGAAGGCATTACAATTAAATTTCCCTACTCAAATAAATTATATAATGGGACAAGATGAAGGAGCATAGGAAGTGTGCTGTGAGAGCAAAAGAAAAAAACTGAAGAAAAGGTGAAGAAAAAATGCAGTATATAAAAACACATTATTTGGATTTACTTGTATTGCTAGTTGCTCAAAGGGAAGGACTTCTATTTTAGAACTACCTGCAATAAGCTTTGTCTTTGACAATTTATATTTCATTGATTTTTTTTTTGTCAAAATATAAAAACTTTACCAATTATCTGGATTTCAAAGATTAAAAAAAAGCTCAAACAACTTAAAATTAACACAAAGTCAAACTTTTCTATCTACAAACTACAAGCAGCTCAAAGAGAACCACAAACTTGAAAAAAAAATCTCCCAGTTACTCGTATCCAGCACAACAAACAGCAGCTTCAGTCATAAAAGGTCAGCAGGGCAGTCTGCAAGAAGATGCTCTAAATCACACTGAGTAAAGAGGATTCAGAAAGGCCAATGTCATCTTCCGTGCTGGGGTGGGGAGGAGAGTGAAAGTAAAGCCTAAATTACATTCTCATCACCACAGGACAAGATTCTACAGCATCTGTATATTGATACTATTACCCCAGAATTGTTTAATACAGTTATTACTCCCTACTACACTATATGCCTATGACTAAACAAAAGTAAGAAATGGTAGAGCATTATCTGAGATTGAATGCATTAAGGTCACTTGAGAGTCCACTATCACGAAGTACTAATATACACCAAAATTATAACCTTGTCATGGTTGGACTCCTTAAAATACATTTTTACATGCTGATCACTGATTGTTTTACTTTGCACTTGGAAAACAAAAGACAATTTTTAGGATTTAAAGGGTTTTTATCCCCTGCTCTATCACTTTACACCTTACCTTTATATATTCTGAAATGCACTGTACAAAAGATTCTTAAGTGACTCATTTACATGTATTTTCATCTGCCATAGTATAATTATGCTATACTTCAAAGTATTCTATAAAAATTGGGCAGGTCTGTTTTTGACACATAACTTGATTTCATAAATTGTTCAAGTAAATTTTTAAGTTGGAATAAACCCCAAAGGCATGTGTTTTCATCCCTTAACATAGATTTGCATTATCTAATTTCCTTTGGATAAAAACTGGGTAATAGAACACAAAGTTCTTCTTTTGCTAGAAAGTGGTGTTTTAATCTGAAAGAACAATTAAGAATGGATTTGAGCCCAGTTATCACAGTTCTTTCCTAAGTACTGCAGATAACCATCAAAGTGGTCTGAACACTTAACATCTCAAAACTATGACCTCAGCTGAGGATTCAAATGGGCTCCTTTAGAAGTTCTTATTTTCTGCAAGAAAGGACATCTAGAAGCCTGATGATGGTCACTCTTTAGTAAGTCTCTGTTCTATCCAGAAAGCCTGCACAGTACTTTGTTTTAGCAGCTAGAGTCAAGTGAAACTAATTTCACCTTCTGTAACAGCAATTCAGGGCTCTGCCCAACGCAAGGTCCAGAAGTTTCAGAGACTTCCCCAACTGTGAATACTTAATTTACATTAAATAAGATAAACTTTTTCTCCTGTTTAAAAACGCTTATGAAAAAGGAAGGATACTCTTGTAAGTTTACTTTAGCTATTATCTTAACTATGTAATGAACTTTCTCTATCAGTACACGCAAAAATACTAATTTTAGCAGTACTGAAGGCTTCAGAACACCTAAGGTTTGTAAAGCCACAGAAAAATCACATGCAATAAAGACATTAGAGAAAAAAAATCCTGATGTTACATTCATCATGTTATACATCATTTCTCATGATCCACGGCTTGAGACAACCCCAGAAGTAGGGACGTAAAAAGCAAACATACCCTAATAGGGATGTTTCCAAGACTATCTCTGTCAAGGAGCACTGAACTGTTTTATTGAACTTAACTTCCTTATTAAGTATATCTGTACCTATGAAAAGCAAACCAGCATATACATAGCTGTGCTTCAAAAGATAAAAATATTCAGACTAACTACAGAGTGTATTATTTCCTTTCCACACATTTTTCCACCTTACGCTCAGTTTCCAGCCCTCATTTCTCCTGTCCCTTGCGATTCTCATCTCCAGTGCCAAGAAGCAGCAAATTTCTCCCGCACTTGTTCCCAGCTCTCTCGCACAATGACACAGCACTTCCAGCACGATGTACCCAGCGCCGTGGCACCGGCACAGAGCCGGGCACGGGCACCACGGCCGCGCTCGATCGCGGCTCTGACGGGGCTGCATTCCCTGCCCGGGCCGGGGCTGGGCAGAGACCCGCGGGCAGGACACCGGGGAAGCTTCCGCGGGGCTCAGCTGGGCCCTGCGGAGCGGCAGCACAGCGGTGCCCGGCGGAGCGGCCGCGGAGCCGCGGGGAGTGGCGGGCAGGGACGGCGCACACGGCGCCCCGGACCCAGCGCCGCTCCC